>CM031936.1:19149205-19274205 GCA_018703725.1 Brassica juncea | reverse complement strand
TTAGAACTCTCTTTCGGAAACTTGCCAACTCTTTCTCATTAACTCCTCTTTTAAGGTGTTTAGGAACCTTCTCTTTCCTTTTTCTGAGAACTCTGCCATCTTTTTCCTTTTCTATCTCCATTGGATCAATAATATCAGTGGGTTTCTTCATTATGGCGGTTGGTGGGTTTCTGGAAGGCTTAGATTGCTCCCGGAGTGCATGAAGTCGTGCAACATCTATCTTGGGAGTTGCACTCGGCGTGTGATAACTGAATATCGATCGACAGCTTCTGGAGTGTGTCGATCGATTTCTTTATCAATCGGTCGATCGATGGGACGTCTGTCATGTCGGTCGATGTGGTAAGGGCTGGGCGGATGTGGGTGCTTTGCTGCGAACTCCTCGTGAGTAAGTATCTTCACGGTGTTGCACTCGTTGGTAGATCTTTCAAGATCCATCGGTCGATGCTCGTCTTGTTCTACCGATCGATTGGTTTTGGCGTACATCGATCGATGTGGTGATCCTGACATCGATCGATTCCAGTGGTTGCCGCCAATACTCTCGATCTGGAAGTCTCCCTCTTGCAGCTTCTCTTGCTTTACCACTCTCGATCGATTCCAATGGTTGCCGCCAATACTCTCGATCTGGAAGTCTCCCTCTTGCAGCTTCTCTTGCTTTACCACTCTCCAAAAATCATCCTCTATGATAGCACTGACGTTGTGGCCTATTGTTTCTTCTCCAGTCCCTTTTCCTAAAGCTTCCTGCTTCTTAACAGCTTCTCATGTCTGAATCACTTGAGTCTCTAGTTTCTTCAAATGGGTACTCAAAGCATCAAGCTTTGTGTTCAAAGCGGTGTAGACAGCGTCGATCTTTCCATTGAAGTTCACCTCTAACTGCTGCTGGCTTTCAAGAACTTTGTTGAGCATGTCTTCTAGCTTTCCTTCTGGGGTTCGTGTGGGTGGCTTCATGTAAGATGAGTTTCCATAACTCATGTTGTTGTTAGGGTTGCTGCTGTTGAAGTTTCCTCTCTGTCCTGCGAAGTTTCTGTTTCCTTGGTTTCCAGATCTCTGAAATCCGGTTCCACTGATCCAGTTGACTTCTGCTTCTATGTAGTCATCTTCTTCATCAGCTTCTGCATCCTCTACTGAGCAGATTTGCTTGTTTAGCAGTTTGTGAACATTGTCAAGTGTAGCTTGTACCTCATTTATCTGTTTCATTCCAAGGAACGCTGCAGATCTTGCTCTTACAATGTTCTTTGTGTTGTTTCTGGATGCTAGGTTGTCTATTAGCTTCTCAGCATCTTCAGGATTCCTTGTGGTGAAGTTGTCTTCATTCGCAGTGTCTAGAGCCATCTGATATTTCAATGCGATGCCTCTGAAGAAAGTGCAGAGCAGCTGCACTTTGTTGAATCCATGGTGTGGGCAGTCTCGCTGGTAAGTCTTGAATCTGATCCAGGTATCCTTGAATGACTCTCCAGGCTCCTGACTAAATGTGGCAATTTTCCTCCTTAAGTCTTCAGCGCGCGCATCATCAAAGAAGTTATGCAGAAATGCGTTTTTGATGTCGCTCCAGGATGTAAGAGATCCTGGTGGTAGCTGCTTAAGCCACTGTAAAGCTCCTCCACATAAAGAGTGTTTGAAGAGCTTACAGATAAGGTAGTCCACAGGGACTCCATTGGCTTTGATAGCAGATATGAGATCCTCGAACCTCTCCAGGTTGTCCATGGGATGCTCACTGGACAGCCCACAGTAAGGTATCTGTCCCACAAGGGTGTAGTACTGCGGCTTGAGCTCGAAATTGCCTCTCTGAATAGCAGGGGGACGAATGGCTGATCTGTTGGTGTCGAACTTATCTGGACGGTTGTAGTCAGCTAGTGTTCGAGCAGCCTCTTCTACAGGTTGAACAGCTCCTGTAGGTGCAGTTTCTGGATCAGGGATTACTTCATTCTGAGCGTTGAGTTTCTGACCTGCTCATTACAAAGGTGACCTTCTTGGTCAAGCAAGTCTCCATTCTCATCTCGTGTGAGAATAATAGGCGCAACCATGACTCGCGGAGTAGTATCGATCGATATACGGTTAGGGGTATCGATCGATGTCGGATGAAAGATGTCGGTCGACGGTGAAGTAGTGTCGGTCGACGTGAAGGTGCGAGTATCGGTCGACGAATACGGTGTCTCGGTCGGCAGGGGTGCGTCGGTATCTGTAATGACCCTGTTCAGAAGTAGAAAAGTCAAGACCTTGACCATGAGTTGGTTGAGCCAAGAAATGGTCATGGTCGAGAAGCAATGGTCGATACGTCTAAACCGAAGGTCGTCAAGAAGAAACTTTTTGAAGAGATGTAAATAAGGAGAATCTTTATCTAGGCAGCTCAAGGGAGTCATATTAGAGCATATGGTCATGCCAAAACCAAGTTGGTTCTGGAGGAATCAAGAGTTGGTCGAAAATCTGCATTATCGGGTAAAACGGTTCCGACCGTCCCGATAAGCGATTTTGATGAAACGAAGCATCATGGGAGCATCTTGGGATGGTTTTTCTACTCAAAATCACTCAATGAAGATTTGTAGAAGTTGGTTTACGTGGCAAGATAAAAGTGGACCAGAGATGACATGGCGACCTCCCATTTGCCGCGAAGAAGTGATGTGGCGGTACACGTGGCGATTTCTCATTGGCCGAAGGGAAACTTGGTGACCAAGTTTGTGAGCTTCCAGAAGGTGAGTCTTGGCTTGCAAGGGATGAAAACTTGGTGACCAAGCTGCTGAATCTTCTAGAACCGGTAGCTTGCAAGCAAAGTTACCTAAATGGACAAATGTCCATATTTTTACCATGTATGAATGCCACTTGTCCAGCCAGCCTCAGCCACCATTTCCTATAAATACCCAGCCCCTCCCATTCATTTTCTTCATCCCAAAACCGTGAAAGCTTACCTTAGAGAGAGAGAGGTGAGTTTAGAGAGAGAAACCGAGTGTTAAGGAGTGTTTTTCGGTTTCTTTGGTTTAGCGTTTTTGGGAGAGTTGTCCGGAGGTGTTTGGGTAGTCTTCATAGTCAGAAACCAAGGTGGGTTCCGAAGACTTGTAATGTGTGTTTGTGCATGCAGGTGTGAGCTTAGACCGGAGGGTCTCAAGTGGAGACCCGGGGCAAAGTTAATCGGTTTTGTGCAGGGCCCCGGGGAGAATGCGTGTAGCATGCATTTGTGTTGTGATTTGTGTATTATTGTGTCATCTAGATATTGTTTTGTTGATGGTGCATAGTGAGTTGCATGATTATCTAGATGATATAATATCGTTGAACCGCAAAAGGTTGAGAGTGTCTCTCTCTTGGCGGGTGTGTTGTTGCATGCATTATAGTTGATAAGTGCATGTAGTTTAGATGCTGTTTTTGTGTTGCATGGAGGTTTGAGGTTGAGCTCCCTCATGCTTAGTTGAGTTGTGAGCATCTAGACTAGGATTTGTGTTTTGCGTGTGAGGTGCATTTAGTCCGTTGCGTGTGCATGTTGGTTAGAGGCGGAGCTCCCTCATGCTTTTGTGTGTGTTGACGCAACGTGACTAGTGTACGTGGACCCTGGGGTTAGATCGGGGGATGGACCTGATTCTCCAGTGGTAGGGATGGACTTCTCTCCACAGCTTGTCAAAGGAAAGTGGGTAGCGCCCATGGACAAGCGTTGCGGGACGCTGCGGCTCGGGTTGTATTCGAAGTGAGCCGATCCCCGAAGATGATGTTTCCGACCACGTGACTTTTGTGTTTGTGGTCTGGAGTGTTCAGGGTGGATGAGTTAGAGACCTCCAGTGTGTTGGGATCCCAGGATGTTGGACATCCGAATTGAGTTGTGTGTGGTTTATCGATCGATCGAGTCTAGGATTGAGTCTAGACTGCATTAGTTGTTGTTAGGTCTCAGGGAGGAGACTTGTTGCATTGCATTGAGTAGTTGCATTGCATTGAGTAGTTGCATTGCATTTGCGCATTGTTGTTTGTTTGTGTGTTGATTGCGCATTGTTAATGTATGCGTATTGTGTGCTTGTTTTTAAGCATGGGCTGGGGAGGGTAGTTGTTGTTTATTGTTCGGACTCACTGAGTAATCTTGATTACTCACCCCCTCTCCTACTATGCAGGTAACCAGTAGGTGGGAAGCTTAGAGGGCGGCGGAACGTTAGGCGGCCGGTGTAGATTTGAAGTGGCATAAGCATAAGCAAGGACTCTTTTGGAATGTATAATTACTTTTCTTTTCTTTTTGGCGCTAGGCCGCGAGCTCAAACTCTGATACTTTGTTGTAATGTTTTATAAGACGCTTTCCACCTATTATTAATAAAAGAATGTTTATATTCGAGATTGTGTGCTGAATGATATAAGACCTAGTCCGGGTCGACACAACTCGGAGACCGCGGTACGGGTTGCGAAGCCTTAGGCCGTGGGCTCCGAGGACATAGCGAACCAGGACGTGTTGGTCGGGAGTCCGGATTTGTTCTCGATTCTTGGTCGATCCGGTCCGGCGAGCTATACTTGTGGCGCCTCCCGGGCCGTTCCGGGTTAGTCCGGCCTAGGACGGTCCGGGGGTGTTACAAATGGTGGTATCAGAGCGTGGTTTCCGATCATGCTCATAAGCCGCAATGTTTTCAATGTTTTATCGAGTCAAAATGAGTCGCTTATGCCACATTAGGAAACCGGTACGTTCCGCTTAGGGGTATTAGGACTAGCAATCAGGTTAGGTCCTTTTGGGAAATGTAGGATTAACCCCTGTAACCGTGCAGATGGCTAGTGAAGGTTCAGGAGCAAGCGGGTCGTTCGGAATGTCGGGTCAAGATGGGTCGTGGTACGCGAACTACCATAATTTTTGGGATGCCCCGGATTCGGTAGATGGGACTGGCGATAGTAGACCAAGGTCTATGGAAGGCGTGGAGCGTGCACACAGTGAAGAGAATGTGAACCCTGAAGCTTGGAGATTGTCGATATCACCACCCAACTCTCAGCATGCGGAATCAGAACCATTTATTGGAGCACAGCGACCTCGTTCCTCTCGTGCAAACTCTGAGGATTTACATCGCGGAGAAACCAACCTGGATCAGCAGAAGCGGCCGAACCAGCTCCAGTAGATGAAGATAAACCAGTAGACCCTACTTTGTCAATGGTGCATGACCTCCTGTCTAAGGTCTTAACCAAGCAAGTCACTCCAAGTCCGGAAGCGAACAAGGCGGCACCGCAACCAGATTTTCTAAAGTACGTCCTTACAATGAAGAACATGGGTACCAACAAGTTTGAAGGGAAAGCAGACACCTTCAAAGCAGATGCATGGCTACAGCGTGTTGAGAAGAACTTCAAGACAACCCGGTGTTCAGTCGAGTATAAGAAAGATGTGGCCGTGTACTACTTGGAGGGCGAAGCAATGGCCTGGTGGGAGAGTCTGACACGAAGACAAGGAGCAGAAGACATGGATTGGGATACATTCAAAAGGGAGTTTCAGAGGAAGTACTTTCCTCCAGAAGCAAGAGACAGGATGGAGCAAGCTTTTCTTCGATTAGAGCAAAGGAGTAGAAGTGTGAGAGAGTACGAGGCGGAGTTTCTTAAGCTCAGCAGATACGTTTACTACGGGAATGGAGACGAAGCACTGTTGGTTCGCAAGTTTTTGCGAGGTCTTAGGCCAGAGATTGGGAGTCGTCTACAAGCTGTTAACTTCGAAAGTGTGTTTGAGTTGGTAGAGAAGGCGGTTAACGTGGAGGAAATGGTAATGGCAGAACGTGAGTCATTGCCTAAAACGGAGTTGAACCCCAAGCCGCAGTCTAGTCAACCAAAGGAGGACAAGTTGAAACCCAACCATAAGAAGGGAAAGAAGGACCAGTTCAAGCGGCACGGGAAGAAACCAAGGTCTCAAGTGACGTGCTATGGATGTGGTGGTACAGGACACTATGCCCGTGAGTGTCCCGACTCAACCTCGGATAAGTCGGACAGAAAGGCATCGGTTACATGTTTCGGTTGTGGAGAGAAAGGTCACTACGCCAGTGAGTGCACTGTCCGTCGTCCGGGACAAGGCCGAGGAGCGTCTGCGCGTACCCAACCGACCCGACAGACCAGTGAACACCCGGCTTCGCGTCCTGCACCTGGAGGGAGAGTGTATGCTCTTGATGGAGAGAGTACTCCATCTAGCGCTCCAGGACCGTCGAGGGGTCCTGTGACAGGTTTGTTTGGGTGCTAACTCTCTCTTTGTGTGTTTAAATAATTTTTGTGTAATTATTTGCTGTGTTGTTGGCATTCTGGATGAGTGCTGTTATGTTGATCTTATCTTAGGATCGTTATTGGTTGGTAGAACCCCTGCCTTTGTGTTGTTTGACTCGGGAGCCACCCATTGTTTTGTGAAACCGGAAGTAGCCTCTAGGTTTGTAGGAACCTTTGTAGAGTGTGAGGTTGATATGTTAGTGGCAACCCCTGGAGGTCAGACCTTGAGAGCTAATAGGGTGTTTTTGAGTGTACCTATAGTGTTAAACCATGAAACCCTTTTAGCCGACCTAGTTGTTATGCCGATGGAGCGGCATGAGGTTATTTTAGGAATGGATTGGCTGGCAAGGCATTGGGCGTGGCTGGACTGTGCAAGAGGACAAGTGTGGTTTGAGAATGACCAGCAGGCTGTGTTGGCATACTGTGGAATCAAGCCAAGCGTCTCGGCAACGTTTGTGACGGCAATGAGAGCAGAGAACGCACTAGTGGACGGGGAGGTCTACTTGGTATCGCTCACGTATATCGGGGAAGAGACGGGAAAGGAGTCGAGGATGGAGGACATCCCAGTGGTCCAAGAGTTTGAAGATGTGTTTCGGGCGTTGACGGAGTTGCCTCCACCCCGGAACAATCCGTTCACCATCAACTTGGAACCAAGTGTTGCACCCATTGCCAAAACCCCTTATCGCATGGCACCTGCTGAGTTAGCAGAACTCAAGAAGCAGTTGGAGGATTTACTAGATAAAGGTTTCATCAGACCGAGTTTTTCACCTTGGGGAGCTCCGGTCCTGTTTGTGAAGAAGAAAAATGGCAGTATGAGGCTGTGCATCGACTATAGAGGGATCAGCAATGTCACGATCAAGGACAAGTACCCCTTGCCGAAGATTGATGAATTGTTGGATCAGCTAAGAGGAGCGAGTTGGTTCTCGAAGATAGATTTGGCTTTGGGATATCACCAAATTCCGATAGCAGAGACTGACGTGATGAAGACGGCATTCAACAATCGGTACGGCCAGTTCGAGTTCGTGGTGATGCCATTCGGGTTAACCAACGCGCCAGCAGCATTTATGAGATTGATGAATGAAGTGTTTCACGACTACCTCGACAAGTTCGTGATTGTATTCATCGACGACATACTTATCTACTCTCGGAGCGAGGAGGAGCACAGGGAGCAGTTGAGGAAGGTACTCGAGAGACTAAGAGACCGGAAGCTGTTCGCCAAGTTCAGCAAGTGTCGATTTTGGAAGCGGGAGATTGGTTTCTTAGGTCACAGAGTATCCGAGCAAGGAGTTCGGTAGATCCAGAGAAGATTGAAGTGATTCAGAAATGGCCTCGCCAACCACAGCGACAGAGATCAGAGTTTCCTTGGATTGGCAGGCTACTACCGAAAATTCGTGAAGGCATTCTCCTCAATCGCGAAACCATTAACACGATTGACGGGGAAGGAAGTCCCATACGTTTGGGAAGAGCGTGCGGAAGAAGCATTCAACAAGATCAAGGAAGCATTGACTACGGCACCAGTCCTTACCTTAGCAGAGCCCGGTAAGGTATATGTTGTCTACACTGACGCATCGCGGGTAGGATTGGGATGTGTACTTATGCAAGAGGGCAAGGTTATTGCATACGCCTCAAAACAGTTGAGGAAGCATGAGGAGAACTACCCCACACACGATTTGGAGATGGCAGCCGTTGTTTTTGCATTGAAGATATGGCGCTCGTATCTTTATGGAGAGAAGGTTCAGGTATTTACGGATCACCAAAGCCTTAAATACTTGTTCACTCAGGCGGATCTCAATTTGCGACAAAGACGGTGGATGGAGTTCATTGCGGACTACGACGTTCAGATTCAGTACCACCCAGGGAAAGCAAACGTGGTAGCAGATGCTTTGAGTCGACGAAGAGCAGTAGTAGATTCAGAGCGAGATTTGGAGGCTTTATCAGACGAATTCAAGAAGGTCACTTTGTCAGCATTGGAAGGAGAATCAAGCGAGCCATTGGGAATGCAAGCAGTGAATCAAGCCAGTTTGATTCCACGTATTCGAGAAGCGCAGAAGGAAGATGAGAATCTGAAGAATATCATGGAGCAGCTAGGAGATCAAGGAGGGCCGAATGCTAGTGGATATCATATGGCGGAAGATGGAACTTTTCTACTCAACGGGAGGATCACAGTGCCAAAAGAAGGAGGATTCAAGGAGGAAATTCTCAAAACAGCGCATCAATCACTTCTGAGTATACATCCGGGAAGCACCAAGATGTACAGAGACATGAGGAGATATTACCATTGGCCAGGTATGAAGAAATCAGTTGCAAGATGGGTAGCGCAGTGTCAAGTTTGTCAACAGATCAAAGCTGAGCACCAAGTACCAGGAGGGTTACTTCAGAGCTTACCTATACCAGAGTGGAAGTGGGATTCGGTATCAATGGATCTGATTACCGGATTACCAGTAGCAAGAGGAAGATCAAACAACGCGATTTGGGTGATCATGGATCGACTGACGAAAGTGGCACACCTGCTAGCAATTCGAGACACGGACAAGACGGAGACGTTGGCGGAGCTTTACATCAATCAGAATGTAAGACTACATGGAGTGCCAGCGAACATCGTCTCATATCGAGATCCAAGGTTTACAGCAGCATTCTGGAGAGCACTGCAAGGAGCATTGGGAACAGAATTGCACATCAGTACTGCATTTCATCCAGAGACGGACGGACATACGGAGAGCACGATCCGTACGATAGAGGATATGCTACGCTTGTGTATTCTCGACTGGAGAGGTACGTGGGAAAGCTATCTACCTTTGATAGAATTTTCCTACAACAATAGTTTCCACGCCAGCATTGCTATGTCTCCATACGAAGCGTTGTATGGAAGACCATGTCGAACACCCCTGTGTTCGACGGAAGTTGGAGAAAGAAGATTATTCGGACCAGGAGTCATTGAGGAGACATTGGAGAAACTGCAAGTCATCCGAGCAAACATGAAGAAGGCACAGGATCGACAAAAGAAGTATGCTGATCAAGGAAGGCGAGAAGTAGTATTTGCAGTTGGAGATATGGTCTATCTAAAAGTGTCAGCTCAGAAAGGAAAAGATCGTTTCGGCAAAGTCGGAAAGTTAGCAGTTCGTTTCATTGGTCCATATCGGATCATTGGAAGAGTTGGAGAAGTAGCCTACAGGTTAGAGCTACCGGAGGACATGAACTTACATCCTGTATTTCATGTGTCCATGTTACGGAAGCACATTCGCGACCCAAATTCGATCGAGCCGGAAAGGATTCCAGAATTGAGACAAGACCTCACCTATCCAGAAGGCCCGATCAGAATTGGAGAAAGGCGTATCAGAAAACTGAAGAATAGGGAGATTCCTCAAATTCAAGTGTTTTGGGGAAGGCAGAACCGCATGGTGATCACATGGGAAGATGAAGAGAAGTTTCGACAGAGCCACCCAGAGCTCTTCGAAGATCAAGCGGAGACGTCAGAAACCTTATAGAACTCGGGGGCGAATTCTATTAAGGGGGGGAGAATGTAATGACCCTGTTCAGAAGTAGAAAAGTCAAGACCTTGACCATGAGTTGGTTGAGCCAAGAAATGGTCATGGTCGAGAAGCATTGGTCGATACGTCTAAACCGAAGGTCGTCAAGAAGAAACTTTTTGAAGAGATGTAAATAAGGAGAATCTTTATCTAGGCAGCTCAAGGGAGTCATATTAGAGCATAGCCAAAACCAAGTTGGTTCAGGAGGAATCAAGAGTTGGTCGAAAATCTGCATTATCGGGTAAAACGGTTCCGACTGTCCCGATAAGCGATTTAGATGAAACGAAGCGTCATGGGAGCATCTTGGGATGGTTTTCCTACTCAAAATCACTCAATGAAGATTTGTAGAAGTTGGTGACGTGGCAAGATAAAAGTGGACCAGAGATGACATGGCGACCTCCCATTTGCCGCGAAGAAGTGATGTGGCGGTACACGTGGCGATTTCTCATTGGCCGAAGGGAAACTTGGTGACCAAGTTTGTGAGCTTCCAGAAGGTGAGTCTTGGCTTGCAAGGGATGAAAACTTGGTGACCAAGCTTCTGAATCTTCTAGAAACCTGTAGCTTGCAAGCAAAGTTACCTGAATGGACAAATGTCCATATTTTTACCATGTATGAATGCCACTTGTCCAGCCAGCCTCAGCCACCATTTCCTATAAATACCCAGCCCCTCCCATTCATTTTCTTCATCCCAAAACCGTGAAAGCTTACCTTAGAGAGAGAGAGGTGAGTTTAGAGAGAGAAACCGAGTGTTAAGGAGTGTTTTTCGGTTTCTTTGGTTTAGTGTTTTTGGGAGAGTGATCCGGAGGTGTTTGGGTAGTCTTCATAGTCAGAAACCAAGGTGGGTTCCGAAGACTTGTAATGTGTGTTTGTGCATGCAGGTGTGAGCTTAGACCGGAGGGTCTCAAGTGGAGACCCGGGGCAAAGTTAATCAGTTTTGTGCAGGGCCCCGGGGAGAATGCGTGTAGCATGCATTTGTGTTGTGATTTGTGTATTATTGTGTCATCTAGATATTGTTTTGTTGATGGTGCATAGTGAGTTGCATGATTATCTAGATGATATAATATCGTTGAACCGCAAAAGGTTGAGAGTGTCTCTCTCTTGGCGGGTGTGTTGTTGCATGCATTATAGTTGATAAGTGCATGTAGTTTAGATGCTGTTTTTGTGTTGCATGGAGGTTTGAGGTTGAGCTCCCTCATGCTTAGTTGGGTTGTGAGCATCTAGACTAGGATTTGTGTTTTGCGTGTGAGGTGCACTTAGTCCGTTGCGTGTGCATGTTGGTTAGAGGCGGAGCTCCCTCATGCTTTTGTGTGTGTTGACGCAACGTGACTAGTGTACGTGGACCCTGGGGTTAGATCGGGGGATGGACCTGATTCTCCAGTGGTAGGGATGGACTTCTCTCCACAGCTTGTCAAAGGAAAGTGGGTAGCGCCCATGGACAAGCGCTGCGGGACGCTGCGGCTCGGGTTGTATTGGAAGTGAGCCGATCCCCGAAGATGATGTTTCCGACCACGTGACTTTTGTGTTTGTGGTCTGGAGTGTTCAGGGTGGATGAGTTAGAGACCTCCAGTGTGTTGGGATCCCAGGATGTTGGACATCCGAATTGAGTTGTGTGTGGTTTATCGATCGATCGAGTCTAGGATTGAGTCTAGACTGCATTAGTTGTTGTTAGGTCTCAGGGAGGAGACTTGTTGCATTGCATTGAGTAGTTGCATTTCATTGAGTAGTTGCATTGCATTTGCGCATTGTTGTTTGTTTGTGTGTTGATTGCGCATTGTTAATGTATGCGTATTGTGTGCTTGTTTTTAAGCATGGGCTGGGGAGGGTAGTTGTTGTTTATTGTTCGGACTCACTGAGTAATCTTGATTACTCACCCCCTCTCCTACTATGCAGGTAACCAGTAGGTGGGAAGCTTAGAGGGCGGCGGAACGTTAGGCGGCCAGTGTAGATTTGAAGTGGCATAAGCATAAGCAAGGACTCTTTTGGAATGTATAATTACTTTTCTTTTCTTTTTGGCGCTAGGCCGCGAGCTCAAACTCTGATACTTTGTTTTAATGTTTTATAAGACGCTTTCCACCTATTATTAATAAAAGAATTTTTATATTCGAGATTGTGTGCTGAATGATATAAGACCTAGTCCGGGTCGACACAACTCGGAGACCGCGGTACGGGTTGCGAAGCCTTAGGCCGTGGGCTCCGAGGACATAGCGAACCGGGACGGGTTGGTCGGGAGTCCGGATTTGTTTTCGATTCTTGGTCGATCCGGTCCGGCGAGCTATACTTGTGGCGCCTCCCGGGCCGTTCCGGGTTAGTCCGGCCTAGGACGGTCCGGGGGTGTTACAGTATCGGTCGGCAGGCAGTTGATGGCGTCGATCGATGCGGAACGGATTTCCTTGCGGATGGAACATTCCAAGCTAGCAGGGTCTTCTGAGAACAAAAGTTGGGATTCTTTGTTGCTTATGGTGCTGCTAGGTATGTACCTGAAAAGACAAGAAAAAATTTTTGCGTCAGAAAACAAATTAAAATTAAAATAGAAATAACCTAGACCTAATAGGATTAGATCCTATTGTATCAAAGCTCCCCGGAAACGGTGCCAAATTTGATATCACTCAAATTACCCTAAGGAGTGACTTTACTCTCTCAAATAAGAGGTTCAGTTGTAGTACTTAGGGATCGAATCCACAGAGAGCTAGTGTACAAATAAGAAGCAATCTTAATGACTATGCTAGGTTGAAAATAGTTTAAAGTAAAGTGCAGGTTTGCTGAGTAAGGATAAGATTACTCAGTTGAAAGGATTTGGTTTTGAAACAGTAAAGAAAAGTAGTTAGATTCAGGGTAAGTATTCATGAATTCAGGATTATAAATACTATAAAGGCTAACAAGTTGCTTGCATGATATGTCAGAGCTCAACACTTATTAAATGAATCCATCAGCTCTCGCATTATTTAGACCATCAGCTCTCGCATTATTTAGACCATCTATTACTTAGATGTTAAATGGTGTTGCGGTCGGCTACTCTGTCGATGGTATCGATCGATGGTTCGATAGGAATATCGACCGATACACCTCTAGCTACGTCGATCGATTACTCTATAGGAGTATCAATCGATACGGCTCTAAGCAAGCTTTATGCGCGAGTTGATACAATGCTCACCATGATCTTAGATCAGCTTTCGCATATCTCAAGAGGGTCATAGCATGTTTAGGATGTTGTCAGGTATTGCATGTAATAAACAATGCAATCCAAGTTCATGTTCTAGGTAGCTAAGCTAGAAAAAACATTAGTGAACAATCCTAACAATAAATATCACAACTATAACAATTATAGGTTGGTTCTAATCCCTCATATCCTATTTAAACCCTAAATCTAACAAATGAATCTACTCAGACATGGCTAAGTAGTTCATAGCAACAAGGTAATAATAGAAGTTCATAGACCTATTAGAGGGTGAACACTTAGGTTCTAATCACAAATATCTTTGGATCTCTCCTTTAGGTCTAGAATTCTATAACCTTTGTTAACAAATAAAGAACTAAAAGAAATAAGTAGAAGAAACTTGAATAAAACTTGTATTGTGTATATTGTGTAAAAAAGCTTATATCAAACTTATAAACACTTAGGCATATAAATATATGAGTTCATTAGGTTAAAAAACTCGTCAGGGGCATTCTTGTAAAATGTGATATCTTGGGCTTCAAGTTCGGCCAGGTCCAACTTGTCTTTCTGCCGCCTCAGTATCGATCGATAGTACAGGGTGTACACCGATCGATTATAGTCTCGATGTATCGTCCTTCGGCTAATATGTGTCGATCGATTGCACAGATTGTGCATCGATCAATGTGTAACTCTGGTGTCGACCTATGGTTTTTATCACGAGTGAACTCTTCTTTAAACTCCAAAAAGGCACCTAAAACATCACTTTTCTCCAAAATGCTTCTGAACCTGAAAACATACCTAATAAACTCCAAAACATAGATAATAGTAGTAAAAATACTCATATACCAGGGGTAAAAACGGGTAAAATCCATGGTATATCAGAAAGATTCCTTCATCATTCTTGAAATCAACGTTTGGCGGAAAATATGATCTTTGCGGAAAATATAATTTTGCAGTTTAGAGAAAGAAAAAAATCAAATTTATCAATTTTGACATAAAAATGTGACTTTGAGGTTTTAACGTGAGAACACTATTTTAAGATTATAGGGTTTTTAACCAGAAAATAGGATTTGCGGTTTATCAAAAAACGTGATTTTATGGTAATTTACTTTAACAAATATACAAATGTACACATGTAATCTTTGTACACATATAAACATGTACATATGTTAACATGAACATATGTACACATGTTCTCATGTACATATGTACACATGTTCACATGTATGATCAATTGTAAATCTTGATTATAATGTTTATTGAATTATTTTTAAGAGTAAGTTAATCTATTACAACTTCTGCTGATAAAATTTGGCGATGTTTTTCTCATACCAGTTATGTCATTAGACAAATCTCAAATTTTTGAAGAAAAAATCAAAACCAACACATATTATTTACAAATCAAAACTTTGTGTTTAAATGATTTGTAGTTACAAACATTTTCAGAAAATGATGTACACATGGATATTTGAAAACATGGTGATATCTTATGATATTTATTCTTAATATCTTATTTGGTTAATTTAAATCATTTGAGATTGTATTTAGGTGTTTATATTGCATTTTCATAAAAATTTGCATATTTTGAGGGCTGAAGTGCATAATCTAAAAGTTTGAGCTAAATTTGGAAGATAGATCTGAACGTCTAAGGAGTTTGGTGTCAAATTCAGAAGAAAAGAAATGTATAGAGATCTAAGATGCAAAAAAAGTAAAAGTTGGACAAAACTAACAAGAGCTGTGAAATTCGATCAAACGTTCCCCGGTGGTTGTAGACGAAATGGAACAACGGCGGCAACAAGGATGAAACAGATAGCTGATGAGTGGAGCTTTGAGACGAGGCATGACAGTGGTGGATCGTGGTTGCCATAGCTTGATGGATAGTATTTTATTATTTGAATCGTAGATACCCGTAACCTGCAACTGTTTTTTAAGTTAAAATAGTATAAATATTTATATAATTTTAACTATAAATATTTTTTATATATTTTTATAAAATAATTAGTATATATTTATAATATTTATTTTTATTATAATTAATAATATTTGCAGTCACATGATACCTGTAAATTATGGTGGGGCTTGTATAAGATTTTTTCTTTGTAGGTTATGTGGATCGGATTTTTGAAAAAAAAATGACACAATCTACAGATTGGCTGAAACTAGGGGGTTTGAATCGCTTAAGATATAAATGGAAAACGTCTATGAATGGAGATGCAGATGAAACACAGATATAATGCAGATCATTTGTTTTGCAGATCTAAACTGCATTTGTTCTCTATCCACCGTGAAAAATGCAGACTGAAATAAATTAATAAAATATGTTAGTAACAAAATATGTAGATCTGCAAATAAATAAAGGATTGTGTTGGGCAGCATGATGGAGACAAATCTGCATGCAGTACATATGATTTTTTTCTTCAGTTTCATATTAGTTGTTTATCATTGATTTTATTTAATGATTCATTTTCAAACTAAACATTAGTTTTCTTAGGATTATAATTTTATTGTTTATTTTGTTTATTATTGTAAGCAATATTTTCTTAAACAAATTTATTTATAAATGTTATAAGACATATATTGTCTATTTATATATTACATTCTATACAAATGTTTCCTGAATATTATAATATATATATTTAGTTTATATATCACTAATTATTTATAATTTTAAAATATTTATATAGAAATATATAATTTATAAATCAAAACTTGAATTATCTGAATAATTTTTTGAATTTTTCAAGTTTAACGTCGGTTAAATATATAAATTATAAATCAAAACTTATTATAAAAACCTGAATTAGCTGAATGTCTTTTGGATTTTTTGAGTTTAACGCCGAGTTTCAGAATTTTTTTTTTAGTTTTATGGTTTTTTCTTTTGTAATTATATTTACCTTTTATATAATGTTTAAACTTTCTTTGTATTTATTAAAATAATAAAAATAATTGATTAGAATTTGTACTTTTGTTATAGATATTTAATTTACAATTTTTTTAACATTTGATTAAATACACTAATTCGATAAATTTGTTTAACCAGTTAGATCTGCATTTATTTTACATGATTATCTGCATTTGTTCTGCTTGATTTGCATTTTGAGTTTAATCTGCGTTTTCTTGATCTGCGTTTTCTTTAATTTCCACTAGTGATAGCATCATTATTGACTGGTCTTTCAAACTGGGTATCTAACTCTTAGTTTATTAATATTTGTAAAAGCAATTTATATACGATTAAAATTTAATGTTTTGAAAAATAAGTGCAACTAAAAACTATACACTATAGAAGAAGAGTGTCTCAGAATAAGTTTGAGAGTTCATTTATAAAGATACAGTTCTCTTACTTGTTATCTTCTCTTCCTAACTTTTGTTTTTCCTAGGTTTATACAACTGTTGGTGAAGTTTGTACCATTTCTAATGGTCTTTCATTTTGACTAAAAACATCCAACAATGAAAAAAATATCCAATAGTGCATCATTTTAAAGGAAAAAATTGAGTTTATGAATGGTATTTCCTCAAATTTGAGAGAATACTATTCACAAACTCATTTTAGTGTTAAAATTTTTTATTTATAAATTAGTTTTCAAACTTTTATATATTTTATTTTATATCTAAAGAGATTCAATATTTGTGTTTATACTTTAAAGAAACTTTTAATACTTTCATGGTACAATTATTAGTTTGTATAAATCGTTCTATTTTCTTTAGAAACTAAACTTCTATATATAATGAAGATTTTGTTCAAATAAAATTTTATTTGGATAAAATTGTAAGTTTTATAAAATAATAAGTATTTTTAGTACTATTAATAAGTTGTAATAATATACTATATTCAAAATATACTTTTTGAAAGAAAAATGAGAGAAATCATAGGAAAAAAATACAAATTTATTTTGAGTTTACTTCTTTTTAATAAAAAAAATGAGGATAACTATCGGAGATACACTAGCATTTCTAATCTCATTTTATATTTCATTCTAAAATAGAATTTAGAATTTCTACTCAATAATAAAGTAAAATGGTTTTACTCCATAAATGAAATAAAACTTTTCTTTTTTTTTTTGTTCAATATTACATTTTTCATTTCAAAATAGAATAGATTGCTTCATTAAAGTTTTCCATTTTGGAAAAAAATAATAGTTTTACATCGAAGATATTCTTAGGTTCCAAAAAAAATGAATCACAAATAAATTTTACTTAATCGAACCAATCAGAATTTTGATTTACTTCTATCCTTACATTGGACAAGCTTGAGGTTAGTCAGGTGAGTTTAACAGTGTTTTGACAGTGTTTTGAAGTTTCCACCACTGTGACATAGTTGCAATATGTTTACAACCAAAATAACTATCTAAAAATGGTAACAGATTAATAATACCAATGTTAGGCTAAACGTTCCCAAACAGTTTATAAAGAGAAAGTAGTTTTTATATAGTTGTAATAGCATAATTATCTAACATTAAAAAAAAAGTAGAGCTTAAATCCGAGTTTTACATAAGGAAAAATACGAGTCTATCACAACATAACTTGAGAAATTAATATAACAGCAACAAACTGTTTTCTACTCCATGACCCCGTTGGCCTTGAATCTTTAGGACACTAGTTGTTAATTAAGGACACTAAAGCTTCTCTTCTTTGGCTTCTTCCATTTTCACATCAACACTTCCACTAGCTTCTCCAATGTTCTCCTCTCCCTCCAAAACATTCAGATCGACGCTTGCTCTCAAGGGTTTTGTTTCTTCGACCGAGTCCATCTCAACATTGTTTAGGTTCGGCTTGGTGTCTTCATTAGACTTGAGCTGACTAGATGGAGCCGACAGGATCTTGTTAATGTTACCAGCGATAGACTCGAGTGAACGGAAACCCTCACTCAGCTTGCCATTAGACGGCTGGTTGTTCACATATGCTTGGACAGATTCACGAGCGTTCTCATCTAAATCTTTGCACATCTGGATAAAGAGCAAATAGATTAGTGTTGAAATGATTCTAGACATTATTCTTCCACCAAATGATAAAAACGAGGATTACCTTGTTATAAAGTTGGGCTATCTTCACCCGCTCTTGGTTGTTGTCAGCAGCAGCAACCATAATTTCTTCTGAAGCTGCAACAAGATTCAGATTAGCTCTCTTTAGAACCAACAACTCGCTAATTAGAGAAACTTGTGATGGAACTTACTGATGGGCTCAGTTTTGGGAAGCGCCTGAAGCATTTCATCATCGACTTCGATAAAGCTGGCCCCCACTGTGTCAGTGACCTTTGCTTCAGCTTCTGGTTCTTCACTAGGCACAGATGATGAGCCGCCAAGTCCCTGCAACCAGAGATCCAATATAAATGACGCCGCCAAGCACAAGACATACGAATAAACGGGGGCACTGCAAAAGGACACAACATACATAATAATCCTCTGCATATTCATAATTCAACGCTTTCTCCAGAAGCAGAACTCGCTTTTTCACAAACTCAACAAGTCTTCTCTGCATGTCTCGATAGTAGAACATGGAGTTTACTTGGCCCGCATCAGCAGAAGCATTACTGTTCCCCGTAATACCACTTCCATGATTCTGGTTATTCTGTGCTCCCAGACTGGTGCTTCCACTACCATTTTGCCCTTGCAAGCCAGCTTGCTCAGCAGCAGACAAACTTATGTGAGGGAAGTTCAATTCTTTGCAGATAAGCTCTTGGATCCCCAACCCTTTGTCATCAACAATGGCTTGCCAGCGTCCGTACCCATGCCTAAAGATTTCAATTTTAAAGACAAGGAAAAGAAAACGTGAGGAAGTAAAATAAAAAATGATGAAAGAATAAAAACCATTCGGTGAGAACACAGTACTGAAGGATTCATACTTTAAAACAGCACGTATCATTATTTTGTCATGTTCCTCCTTCCAAACTTTTCCACTTCTCAGTCCAGGGAATCTTTCAAGAATGCGGTTGGGGAAAACAGGTTTCCCTGGATGATCTTCTACAAGTTTCACCTGTGTCATACGAAAGCACCAAAAATACTGAGAGTTAAGAAGATATACGCAACTCAGAATCAAAAACTGTAAAAGGCAGTTTCCTCTAGTTTTGTTCAAAGTGGCTGCAGACAGAGAAAATGAAGCAGAACATAACCACTGGATTGCACTGGGACTTTCTAAATCCTGATTTTTTTACAGTGGTTTGGACATATGTATGATTACTGACTCTTGACAAAATGGTTACACTGTATTAACTACATTGGTACAGATCAAAAAATAGCTCTGAAGGAACAGATACAAATATAGTGCTACATTCATTTTGCAATAAAAGTAAAACACAGATACATAAACTCCAACACTGTGCTTTGGTTCTCAGAAATAAAAGAGAGAAGCAAAGGATTATAGACTCACCTTCTCTTGTACAAGCATAAGAACAGCAATTCTGACTAGAACATCTTCAATTCTAAGTCCTTCCTTGGGCACACCATCTATAGACAAAGCCCATTGCAATTATATATTTAACAGGTTAACAGGAAATTCAACAATCACATTTGACAAACAGCTAAAATATCAATTATCAGTCACCTGAAAAGGTTAAAGAACTTTCGTCAATATCTTCAGCAATGTGCTTCAGGAAGAGTACTCCATATCTGAGAAATAATCATCAATTGTCAACAACAGTGATGCGTTTTTGGAAAAGACGCTGAAAAAGAGCATTAAAGAGCTGAGTCAGTAGTCAATACTCTTTTATTTCGTCATAAGTCTTCTGCTTCAAGCGAGGAACAAACTCCTTCCAGTCGTAATTTCCAACTCCAAACCTGCATATGTTTCGGCCAGACGACCAAAAAACATGTAAACCAATGTACAACACAAGCCTGAGGATATATTGATGCAAACAAACAGCCGAGTTTGCTGTGCCTAAAGGCCTTATCGTAAAAGAAGATACCTCATCAACGTCTGTACAAAAATGGCCCTTTGACTCTGGTTGAAACCGAGTACTCTAAAAGATCTCCCTTCGCCTTCCATCAACGGAGTTGGCTCCGAGTTATCTATAAACGAAAAAAAATCAATAAACTGCATCCACACTTCATATCAATAGTTTTAACTTCTTTACAGTTTCAAGAAACTGTTAATACCTCTGCCCTTTCTTCGGTATGGCCTTCTACCCGTCTGATTTCCTTGTCCCGGTGCTTCACCATCTGTTGACTCGGCTTCGTAACTTTCATCTCCATCAGAGCTCACATCTTCCAAACCAGCAAGATCATCTTCTTCGACAGATACCAACTACGGAAATAGTCAATAAAAGAATTAAAAGAAGTGTTGCTGAAAGATATGAAACGAAGCAGGCTGATCAAACGAATGTATACGGTCAGTAATTGAGATATACTACGTACACAGAGGGTGAAAACAAAACTTATTGATCACAGACAAAAACATAAGACTATAGATAGTTACTTGTGCCTCCATCAACCCCTATCAATGAATATACTTCGTTTTATTTCCATTTAATATACCGGGTGAGAGAAAAATGAAATTTAACATTTATTAAATACAGTCAACTCAAATATTATTTTTTAAATTTAGCTACGTTAGGAACTCAAAAACGAGAAAGAAACAAACCTGTTTGCGACTTCTTTTCCTCTTTCCAAGAGCATTAAGCTCCTCAGCTTGCTGCACCTCAAATTTGTCTTTTAACAACTCTTCCCAGTAACTTGCCCTTTCGCCTGCCGAAGATTTGCTTTCCGCAGCAACTCTCTGTGCCTCTAATGCGGCCGCCTCATTTTCATCTATATACTCAAAATTCGCCACCTAAACAGGAAGAAAATAAAATCTTTAAGAGTTAGCAACACTAAATAGATATTGGAAATCAATGTTTAGGGATTTCAAGTGTTTAATAATCTCGAAAGCAAATCATAAGAACCGCAACCATTGTCAAGTTATTCTAATAGAAAAAGAGGATCAAACCTTAAAAGCCTTTAAGAATCCATTCTCCTCTTCATCATCCACTGCGACCTCCTCTGCATCTACGATATCACGATCAAGCAACCTGCAGAATAGAAAACGAAGAAAAATAAAGATCGCAGAAATCTGATAATAGAACAAGAGGAAGGCGAGTGAAGAGTATATTACTTGTCTATAGCCGCATCATCATAATGAATTTTTCCGGACTTCCCTGCTTCGTCATCTTCACTAGCAAAAAGCTCCTTCGAACCATACCTGATGATGTCATCTAACTCTTCCTAAATTGCAGACAGGAATATAAAACAAATAAGACTTAGTGAAAAACAATCGAACAAATATGGACTCCCTTCTCTGGTGTTTTTCATATTTTATTTTCACGCAAACAAGTGGTGTTCTCCTTGATGTTTCTACCTTCTAATAAATCACGTGAAAAGGTACATCTTCAAGCAAGAGAATTATACCTGATTGATGTTCTGTGTTTTCAGTTTCCCAACAACAAGATGCTCTAGAACCATCTTCTTTTTAGTCAACTGCATCATCCTTTCCTCAATGGTGCCTCGGTTTATAAGTCTGTAAATCATTACCTACAGGCAAATATAAGGGTAAATTAGCAAAACAAAAGAAATACTGAAAGTGCAAATTTACACAGCTAAGGATAAAAGTTAAACCTTATTTCTTTGGCCAAGACGATGTGCTCTAGCCATAGCCTGTAGATCAGCATGAGGGTTCCAGTCACTACAGAAGCAGAAAAGACACTTCAACCATAAGTATAAAAATGTGAGCAGCTGTGAACCATGATATAAAATGTCATCCACACAGAGGCTGATGTCTACTTCACTCACACTGTGTGCAAATAAAATTTTCTTATCAGGAGGATAACATTCCTGATTTCTCACTGTCTTAGAAATTGTATGTTCAGAAAATGTTGTTTTTCGTTTGAGAAAACCAAGTCATTTGAAAATCAGCATTGTAGATCAAATTCTCATGCAATCAACCCAGATAAGCTCCTCTAAATGCTTGACACTGTATCTATGGGAAGCGGAAAATGATATACGACGATGAGATCAAACCTGTCATATATGATTACTGTATCGGCAGTTGCAAGATTAATTCCTAAGCCACCAGCTCTTGTGGAGAGCAAAAAACAGAATCTGTTAGAGTTTATGGCATTAAACCGATCTATTCTTATTTGCCGCTCGGCTCCTCCAACCTTTCCATCGATTCGCTCATAGTTCCATTCCTGAAAAAGACAAGAAAACGAACAGCACGAATGATATGAAAGATTTTACTTAACTGCATACTAAATGAAGTAAAAGAAAGTGATAAAAGCAAGTCAGCAATAGCAATGGTAACAATAAAGGTATTTCAAGAAATACAAAACTAAATCTTCGAGGGGATAAAGAAGTTAAATTAGAGAAAGTAACTAACTTGCATATCCATAATTAGAAGAAGAAAAAAATGAGCTGATTCTGTAGTTGCCAGACGGTATTATAGAGAAAAAAAAAAACAAGAACTGAAACAAAAAGTACAGGAATTCAGGTACCTTATAGGAACAATAGTCTTCAAGCAAGTCAAGCATGTGCTGGAACTGTGTGTATATGAGAACTCTGTGTCCTTGCTCTTTCAGCTTGACCATCATTTTGTCTAATAGTTGCAGCTTTCCACAAGATTCCACAAGTTTCCTATGATACAGTTAACAAGAGATTAATGCAAAAGTTAGGACAAGACTTCAACACATAAAATCCGGCTCAAATTTTCTAGTCCATTTAGAGAAATGAAATGTTACTTGAAAGCTTCATTTGCGTCGTGAATTACTGGTTCAACACCTTCCAGCATATAAGGATGGCAGCAAACTTTTCGCAATTCCATCATTATGTTATTAAGAGAAATCTGTAACGGAATTGAACATATGCACAATCAACAGACAAATTAGAGTAGAAGTGGTTCTTACTCCAACTATGAGGTATATGGATCTGAGGAAATAAAAAGAAAACTTACTTGAGCACCTCCTTTTTTGGTCAATACTTGATAGTTACGGGACAGAATAGCCTTATAATATTCTTTTTGTTCGCTGCTTAAATCAACACGTAAAATGAGCTCCTTCTTAGGGGGCATGTCTTTCATTACGTCTTTCTTGACCCCTGTAAATTACAATACACCAGAGTTAACATCATAAAACTGTTACTTTGTCAACGATTTCTGCAGGCCGAACTTGAATAGAAAATTTTTTGGTTTGTACTTCTGAGCAAATGTGGAGCCAACATTCTGTGGAGTCTTGAAATCTGCTCCTCTTGATTAATATCTTTGAACTCCTCCTGGAACTCCTCTAAACTGCCAAACTGCAAGTATAAAAGCGCAATCAAATAAATTGTTAGCTACATAAAATTCTGTAAGAATATCAACTAATTTATCTCTGCTTATCCTTAGGCTACCTTCCCCGCGTCAAGAAAATGCATGAGCATGAAAAGTTCATCCAAGTTGTTCTGAAAAGGCACCACATAATCATTAGCCACATCAATATTTGGCCACATAAGTTATCCAATGACAAACCTGAAGTGGTGTTCCTGTCAGAAGGATACGATGGTTACTTGAATACTGTGTCAAAGAAGAGAACAGCTTTGAATCTTTATTCTTCAGTCGATGGCCTTCATCAACAATCTGAACAAGAAAATTCATACTTCATCAACAATCGGACCGTGAAAGAGAAAAGAGAGAAATAATGTCTCATTAGGGAACAAGACTTACCATGCATTCCCACTTAATTGGTTTAAGGACTGCTGTGTCTAGGTTGATCATCTCATACGATGTGAGGAGGACATCAAACTTGATTCTTTTTTGCTTGTTTTCACTACTGCTTTGTCCAGATTTCTTTTTCTTCATCTTTTGCTGACCTTTTGGGAAGTAAAACTCGTGTTCTCTAATAACGGCTCGAGCTTGCGAAGTGCCAAAATACATAACCTGACACGAAGATCATTCCATTAGCAAACAAAAATACATACCACAGAGGCACAAATGATGCATACATACCACATTCATCTGAGGGGCCCATGTGGCAAACTCTCTCTCCCAGTTCCGCAGAGTCGAGAGAGGAGCGATCACCAAATGCGGAATGAGGTTCTCCTCGAAAAGTGAAGCTAAAAGGGCAATGCTTTGAATTGTTTTGCCTACAACAAGAACAAAACATCACAACATTACCGGAACGAACACACACAAAAGCCTCTAGCGATAAATGAAAAGATCTATGCCACCAGGTGGAAAAACTGAAGAATTACCTAGCCCCATTTCATCAGCAAGGATAACATGTGTCTGCTTTGACCACGAGAAGCGCAAAAAATTAAGTCCCTCAAGCTGATACGGATGCAACAAACCTTCAACAGCAGAAAGCAATTAAGACATTGTACATCCTTACAGGTAAAGCATATGGGTTAAAGGTGATCCAAATACCTTTGAGGAACTCAGGACTATGATCAAACTGTTGAAAGTCTTTGGGATTTCTTCTATGGTCGACATCTTTACTACCTCTGCGAGTCCTAGAATTGATATCCTTGAACCTTTGGATTTCATTCTGGAAGGTTGAGATGTCTGATTCTGATTCCCAATAACACTCATCATAAGAAAGCTCTTTATACTTTACAAGATATTGTTCCTCGCCATCTTCTTCTCTATATCATAGAATAAACAAATTTCACAGTAACTAATCCTGATTCAGGAAACTCGATAGATGGAAACGTCTAACTTTATATTTCTATCGTCAAAACCTGTAGGCAAGAATCCGATCAACAGTGGTCCACTCAGGACGAATGGCGACAAAATCATCTTCGTTGTTATTGGCTGATTCCAACTTCTGACGGTGAAAGTTGTTCACCCTGGTTTTTAACCGATGATTGGTCTTATAAGCCTTCACAAATTCCTTCTCAGGCACCCTATGATAAGTTAAAGAGATATTATTTTACAAAAAGACAACCACAAACATTTAAAACAATACAAAGAAAGAAAGAAGACAAGACAAGTACACAGTACCAGGAGCAGTGAAGGTATGATAATCCCTTCCACTTGACGAGATACTGTTTCACAGAAACTTGCTTTGGTGCCGCATCGGAGGAGTCTTTTTCACCAGATATGGTAGGACGCATTTCACAGTCCAATATCTTATCCATCTCACTAAGAGGACTAACCTGCAAACATATTTTTTTTTAAACATTCTCAGTGAGTTCCATGTATAGAAATAGAACATAAAACACAATAAGGAACAAAGTTACTATCTTACGCATTCAGGGCATCTCCAATTCTCAACAGAAGCATCCTTAATAGGCGGAATAAGGCATTTAGCATGATAAGCATAAGTGCATGTGTTGCAGCTTACAAGATTTGCACTTTCGCCACAAGCTTGACATGCATTTTCTTTCTGTGCATCCAGAGAAAACAAACCAAAAGAATAACGAATAAAACAGAGAAACTCCATACTAAGAAGCTTAATTAAGTAAAGAGGAGAGACAACAAACCGCGTCGGTTCTGACAATAGCCTCAACTTGCTCAAAGGTCCGGTCTTTTTTGGGAACAAAGTCATCATCATCAGACTCATCTAGGTTATAAACTGGTTTCCTGTCTGATCTTAAACGAAGCCTCTCCACTAAGCTACTCATTGTGTTCTGCA
Source organism: Brassica juncea (assembly GCA_018703725.1). NCBI lineage: Eukaryota > Viridiplantae > Streptophyta > Magnoliopsida > Brassicales > Brassicaceae > Brassica > Brassica juncea. The sequence goes on along the minus strand of CM031936.1, from coordinate 19,248,779 downwards.
CACAAAAATCTTTCCTATCAATAACCTCAAAAGCGTATAAACTTTTCAGAATTAGGGTTTCTAATGGAAGCAAAAGATCAGAGCAAACTTCGATTCCAAATCTACTGGATCGACTTTGAGAAACAAACCCACAAGACGAAGATCGAGACAAAGCTTAGTAAACCCTAACCCAAAAGAAAACCCAGAAAAAGTATCAACTTTGAGTTTTCAAATGTAAGTACTTGAACTCGTAGTAACGATTCGTTCTTGCAATTCATGGAAAAATCGAAACTTTCCAACATTTTTCAAACTCGAATTGTACGAAAACAAGCTGAGGGAAAGGGGAAGGAGATTGAGAAGTCGCAAAAAGATTAACGTTTTACAGAAGGGCGTTGTGAAGAGAAGAGAGTGAGAGAGAGAAGGAGACGGACCTTGGATTTGTTGGGATCTGTTTCAGAGGAGAAGTAATCTCCCAGAACCTGAAAATCAGACAAGACGGATTCTTACCGATAACTGTTGTTCTATTTATGTTTCGGTTTCACTTTTAGGTTTTTAATAGGTTCGGTAATTGGGGTTCCTTTTCGGATTCATGAGCTTTAATTCCTCTCGGATATTATAAAAGTTTGGGTCAGATTTAATTCGGGTTTAATCTGGTTTGGTTCAGTTCAGTTATATTTTTAAAATCCGGTTAAACCTTAAACAGTTTTATTTAGGAGGTTACTCGGGTTATCTGTTCCAAAAATATTAACTTATATTCGATTAAACTCAATATATTTCTAACCTTTTTGATAAATTTATGTATGTCTATATTGTTATTCTTCAAAATAACTTCAGGATATTTATCTAATAACCAGACGAGATTCGTTTTTCAATTATATGTAACAATATCAAACATTCAGGTGTGGAATTGATCCGAATTCATTTTTATCAAATCAGATTCGGTTCAGAATTTTTTATTTCGTTTATTGTCCAATTCTAGTTTTTAATATAAGAGAAGCAGGCCCAATAACCATATAACGAAAAAAGTAAGAGAAAATCAAAAAAATTAATTAAAAATTAACTAAATAACTATAAAATTTGGTTATAATTATGGGCACATGTTTTTTAACCTTTGTTTCCCTGTTCTTTTAGAATATCAATACAACTAAATTCACTTTGGCAAGAGAGTGATCTAATAACATGCATGATGTAAAATGAGGATTGAACTTGATATCGTTGTATGGTCGACAGGGCCAGATCTCGGCACAGCCGAATGAAACATTGGTCTTGGCCCCCAAAAATTTTAGACATTTTTTATATAGGATTAAGCCCCTAAATATTGACGTTGGTCCCCAAAATTTCTAGAGTCCTTAAGAAATGTTTCAAGCCCCCGAAATCTCAGATCCGGCCCTGATGGTCGAATTCAAGTATAGCAGAGATATCAGAAGGTGCGCAGCTTGTTGTAATAGGAGTTGAATGTGAAAGAATAAGATATGTAAGTGGTTAATGAGTTATAAAGCACCAATAAAGAATTAGCCTCATTGAATAGATGGAATTCATATGTATTGAAGTATTGTACGATTTCCATTATATGGTGATACTTGCGTTGTAGGACACTATTATGTTTGTTAGAATGAGAGATTAATTAAGAGTTTTGTTGCTGAAGAATGAAGAACATGAAGAACATGAAGAGAGAGAGAGAGAGAGAGAGAGAGAGAGAGAGAGAGAGAGAGAGAGAGAGAGAGAGAGAGAGAGAGAGAGAGAGAGAGAGAGAGAGAGAGAGAGAGAGAGAGAGAGAGAGAAGAAGTAGAAGAAGAAGAAGGAGAAAACATTTTCCTTAATTCATAATTTCTTACAAGAATTGTTTATTTATAGACTTATAAGAATAATAAACCAAAGAGGAGAAAATCAAAATTTGTCCAACAACTATATTTTCAAAATTTGAATATGTAGATTTTCAAAGGTCAACACTAAAACATTTCATTTATAGTCACACCTTGGTTTTAAATGGCGACCGCTCTGCTCGCCATGGCAAGTGGCGACCTCCAAAATGACTGAATACTCCATTGCTATGCAAGGTACATATGTCGACCACCTTTCCTCGCTATACCTGTATACACTGAGTCGAACATTGCATCGCTATATTGTTGATAATCAAACCAAGTTGGGTTAACAAAATTTTTGTTTCAAAAATGACAATGGTTAAGTAAAATAGTATATACCATGTAATATACTCTAAAAGAAAGCCCTAATCCATCTAAAAAGTAAAAACCCCAAGTGAATGTACTATATAATAGTAACATGTCCCCTTTACTTTTTCACAAGTTCTCTTGATTTCTCTATGCTACTTGCGGCAAAAGATCTTCTTTATTTTATTGGTTTGTTTTGTTAGTTAAAGTTTTAGTGTTTAACACATCATGTTGATCACGTATAAGGCTCATAGTGTCATATATTCTTTATCGCATACCATTAATGTCTTCTCTATTCACACAAACCTCTTATGTATCACATATCATTCATTATGTTTGTTAAAGTTTATTTAATTAGCTTATGTTAAGAACCTTATGTGTTTATGTACTTAGTTTTTGTTATTATCTACGTAGCTTAACATTCTTCTTTCATTATATTTGCTAAATTTTTTGTACTTAACTTATATTCTTTGCTTCTTCTTTGAAGTTTCATCATGTCTGAGATTGGAGGATCATCCCAAGGAGACGCAACACAAGGTGGAGCATCACAACAAGGGGCATCTGAAGTTGATCCAGGACGTAAGTACGGAACATGTCTGCCTAACAATAGGAACAAGTGGGCGTGTATCTTATACAGGAAAGAAGCTAATGGAGGTATTTCACGTATGAAACACCACTTGGTTGGAGGCAGCACAAGCGTCACGATGTGTCCAACTTGTCCCGAGCATGTGAGAGTTGAGTTGCGAGACTATGCAATCAAGAAAGCTGAGGAAAGAGCAGCTCAGACCATGCACTATGAACATGTCCTGAATGATATCGATGGTGAGGATTCTGAAGGTGAGCCTAAACAGAAAGCTAACTCTAACAAGAGGAAGAAGAGAGGTCCATTGGACAGGTATATAAATTATTTCTCTCCTTCTTGGTTTGTTAGATCATTGGACATGTATGTAACTATATGTTTTCTGTTCTTGGACAGGTATGTCACTTCAACACCTCCTGACAATTTGAAAGGAAGGGAGGACATGAAGCGTGTGTTTGGAGCTTGTGACAAAGAGCTAAGGGACAAGGTGTGTGCTGGAACAGCTAGGTAGTTCTATGATGCAGGTATTCCCTTCAATGCTGTCACCTATGACTCTTTCAAAGAGATGACAGATTTCATTGGCTAGTATGGAATGGGTTTAAAATCACCTAGTATGCATGAGCTCAGAGTACCTCTCCTTCATAAGGAAGTCTCAAACACTCATACTATGCTATTTCAACACAAGAACGAATGGCTTCTAAAGGGTGCTCTATCATGTCAGATGGATGGCGTGACTCAGTGATCGAGAAGGATATAGTTAACTTCTTAGTTAACTCTCCTAAGGGCTTCGTTTTCATAAAGTCTAAGGAGGTCTTAGAAGTTGTGAAAGATGCAACAATGCTGTTCAAACTGCTTGATGAGATGGTTGAAGAGGTTAGTGAGAAGAATGTGATCCAAGTGATCACATACAATGCATCTAATTATGTGAAAGCAGGTATTGTCTATATTATTTATTTTTCTAGATTATGTTCTAAATATTTTTAATGTTAAACCAAGATTGATCATTGATCTGATGAAAAACAATTTTAAATTGCAGGGAAATTGCTAGAGGCTAAACGATCAAACCTCTACTAGACTCCTTGTGCAGCACAATGTCTTGATGTTATGCTAGAACGCATTGGGAAGTTGGAGCCGGTGAAGAATGCGTTGAAGAAGTGTATCTTCATGAATGGATACATCTATTGTGTGCCACTGGTGAACATGATTAGGAGATTCACCAATCTACACAGTCTCCATCGGCCAGCTGTAACAAGGTTTGCCACTTCGTTCATCACCATGTCTCAGTTTCACATTTAACAGTCAAACCTGAAGAAGATGGTCACATACGATGATTGGAACAAGAGCAAATGGCCAAGGGAAGCAGGGGCAAAGAAACTGAAGCACTACATTCTACAAGAAAGCTTCTAAAGGAATGTTAGCTATGCCCTCAAGCTTACTGGTCCACTAGTAAAGGTGCATAGGATGGTGGATGGTGAAAAGAAACCGGCTATGGGATACATATATGCGGCTATGGACAGAGCTAAAGAGGCTACTGCAAGGAGTTTCAAGATGAAGCAAGAGAAATATGAGAATGTGTTTGAGATCATTGATAGAAGGTGGAATTCTCAGCTTCATCAGCCTCTTCATGCAGCTGGATACTTCCTCAATCCAGCTATCCATAATGATACCTTAAGGACGTTTGTTGTGAGGAAGTTAAGACCAGTCTGTACAATTGTTTTAACAGGGTGGTCCCGCATAATGAGGTTTAAGATAAAGTGATGTTGTAGTTTGATTTGTTTAAAAAGGCAACTGGTCTCTTTGGGCATAACATGGCAATAAGACAACGAGAGATGAAAGCACCAGTTAAAAGACTCATTCATACGATTTACTTTGTTTTGCCAATCAAATTTGTGTTTATTTAGCTGATTGGTGGTCTACTTATGGATCATCAGCTCCTAATCTAAGAGACTTTGCTGTGAAAGTACTTAACTTAACTTGCAGTGCATCTGGATGTGAAAGAAACTGGGGTGTTTTTGAGCTTGTGGGTCTGTTAAATTCATCTTATTTAATAGTCAGACTGATCTTAAATTCACTAATGGTTTGTTGATCCAATTTATTATAGCTTCACAAAAAGAGAAGGAACCGTTTAGCTCAACATCGCTTGAATGACATGTTATTTGTCAAGTACAACAGAACCTTGCAGCGTCGCATGAAGAGAAGTGACGCCACTGATCCTATATGATCCTGTCTTCGAAAATGAAGATCTAACATGGTGTGCTGTGAGTGAAGCCACATGAGCTGAGGAACCTACCTACGCTACTAGAGGAACAAAAGCCTTAGCTGCTGAGAAGGGAAAAGGGATTATGCTTCTTCTTCAACTTAAACAATAGAGAAATGATATGGTTCAAGTACCTTTGTTCTATCTCTTGTTGATATTGATGAGGATGGACCAGAAATTGATTTGGAATTAGAAGCAGGTGGTTTTGGTCAAGATGAGGAATGAGAGTTTCCAGATGACTCTGAAACATAGTTTTAGAGTGTTGGTGTTATGTGTTATGCTTTGAATTGTTTTCTTTCCTAATGATTATGTTTTTGTTTTGGTTTTATGTTTTTCATTTAGTGTTTTGGCTTTATGACGTTTAAGTTATCAATAAAACTGATTTTTGGTTTTCTATTTACTATGTCTTTGCCAAAGGTTCATATCTAATCAGAGTGATTAGGTTGATTATGATTAAACTTAAATAGCAGGTTTTGAGCAAGGTAGTTGCTCGATTGGTTTGATTGAGGTTTTGACAATTAATGGAAAGTAGCTAGACTTTATGTTTATATTTAGGTAATCAGTGTTATAATCCTAGAGATGCCTAACAGTTGCTTGCATGATAATATAGAGCTCAACTTATAAGAACAAATCAATCAGCTTTCGCTTGTCTAGATTCATCTATTGACTAGATCTAATGATCTTACCAATCAGCTTGATCAATTAGAAAGTATCGATCGATTATTCTAGAGGAATATCGATTGATACACTTTTTGCACGGTCGATCGATCATTCTATAGGAATATCGATCGACGCACTCTAGCAAGCTTTGAGTGCGGGTTGAATGAATGCTCACTAAGGGTTCCACCTTTCTCTAGCAATCCTAGCTCAACTAGGATAGGTTCAGGACAAGGTTAAGTAATAACTTATATCCTAGGTCAAGGTTCTAGTTAGCTAATCTAGAGCACAAGCATTAAGAGCATCCTAATGATGAATATGACAACTTAGCAATCTATAGTTGGGGCTAATCCCTCATAACCTATTTGAACCCTAAATCTAACAATAGAACTTCTCAGACATGGCTAAGCAATGCATAACAACAATGTATATATAAAACTGCATAGATAGATAAATAGATAATAATGGAGTTCCTATCATAAATCTCTCTGGATCTTCTTTCCAACTCTAGAAATCTCTATAACCTTTTTCTGTGTAAAAGCAAGAGAATAGAAAGCACACTTTGCCTTAAACACTTAGGCGAACTATATATATTAGAGTAAAAACTCGTCAGGGGTAATATTGTAATTTGGTGAAGTTTTGGGCTTTAAGTCGGCTGTCTTCTACGCGATTCACTGTCGATCAATGTCACATGATGTGCATCGATCCATTATTATCTTTAATTGTAGACCTTTCTTCGATGTCGATCGATGGCACATATTATGCATTGATCGATTATTGATTCTGAATGTCGACCTCCGGTGTAAGACCCGATCCTGGCTAATAAGCCCCAACTTGGACCCGCGGCCTCACTTAGCTAGATCATAGGGTGATTGATCATATTTCTAAGGTTCCATATTCATCTAAGCCATTTTCAATCAACTGAGGTTCATTCAATCCAACCCTAAGACTAGACAATAAGAGAAATAGTATCTTTATTAATAATAACATGTGATCCATACAATGTAGTCATATCATTCAGTTTGCACAATAGGCTATCATAAGTTCATACAATACTAACACAACCCACACATCCATACACGGCCTGGTCTTCATGGCTCCTTGGCCTTGCCACGGTCCTGGTCAGATCCTGAAACCAACACACACACAACACAAGAACATAAGTAATCCGATAGCCTAACATACACAAGTTCTATTGCATGGTTCGGTTCACCTATCTAAGTTCACTAAGCTATCCAATCAGTTAGCAAAGCACACGGCCACACTCAGGACATCAGCTAAGACACCCTGAACACCCATAAGACACACGGCCTGACTGATCCAATGTGATCTAACCCATCAATCACACTTAGACCACAAGCGGCCATGATCACATCCCAAATCTGACCTACTGAAAACAATCTCTAAAAACTAATTAAAACTCATGACAATTACTGATAATTCCCCACTAAGAAGAATCCACCATCAGATCAATCAGAACCGGCCTAATCCCCATTGAATTTAGCCAAAACCCACCAAACCGGCCATAACTGAGCACCATCAAACCGGCCTGATAAATCCAATCAAACCACCTGATAAATCATGATAAATCCTCACTAAGAGGAATCCATGGTCGGATCCCATCAATTCCATCCAGAACCATGAGATCCGGACTTAGCTGCCCAACCAAGGCCATGGAGAGTTTCTGTGAAACAGCCAAGGCCATGGTCGGCCACACTGGGTTGGAATCATCCAACACATCCAGAACAAAGTAGAACACAAGTAGATCATGAAAGGAAAGGGAGGAGATGGGTTTGGTCCAGCCGTTCCAACCACAGCCAACACGGAATCTCACCGCGGCCGTAGCAGGACCGTCCGGCCGTCCCACTCACCTTGGGCGTGCGCTCAGGAGTGCTCAAGCCCTTGTCCACATCCTTCTCCTTGCCTCTGGTACTCATCATCACACGATCTCCACACCACACAAGCCAACTCCTGGTCGGAATCACCCACACACTCACACAACCAAGCCCTTGGCCGATCTCTCTATCTCTTTCTCTGTTCTCTCTCTGTCACGAGTTTGGCAGAGTTTTCCTTAGGGAAAATTGTGGCAAATCTCGACCCCAAGGCCTGTATTTATAGGGGAAGGGGTTGGCCAACTGCCTGGGCGAACAGGTGCCACCTTCTGGCCGAACAGGTGCAACCTGTTCTTCCCACCCTTTTGCACAAACCGCCTGGTAACTGCCCCTTCTTCCCTTGGGCTGATCGAACACAAGCCCATACTGCAAGCCCACACGCCTGGCCCCTCTTGTCCAAGCCACAAACCCACCGGACCTCCATGTCCAGCAAGGACAGACCCATGGTCGCCCATGGACTGAGCCCCATGGTCAAGACTCCAACACTCCACCTAGCTGAGATGAGCTGGCCACTAGCCGTTCCAGCTGAGTGAGCTAACTATCCAGCTACTGGAGCTGACCCTTCCTAGTGTGAGCTGTCCTGAGCTTGTCCCAGCTGGTCCAGCTTCTTCCTTGGGTTGTCCAGCTCCCAAATCACTTGTCCAGCTCTCATTTCCTTGTCTCCATCCGTTCCTGATCAAGTCTCATCATTTGATGGACTTAACCATCCGTTCCAGGTTAAGGTCCAGCATTTCTGAACTCCTTAACCTTTCTATCCAGCCATGGCACGCTTGTCCTGAGGTCCTAAGACCAGACTGTGCGTCTCCTCGTACCATGGCTGTGCCCGAAGGCTTAGTCAGAATCAGGGACATGACAAGTCTCCCCCACTTGAGATGGATTCGTCCTCGAATCCAATCCTGGACTTGTCTCCTCCACAAACTGACTATACCACTCTGGATAATCAGCCTTCATCCTTGGTTCTGTTTCCCAAGTGACTTGCTCATGACCACTGCACTCCCATACTACCTTGACCATTTGAATGGTCTTGTTCCTCATTGCTTTTTCCATCCTGTCTACAATCCGAACTGGCCTTGTTTCCAAGGTGAGGTTCGTGCCTAGATCAGATGGAATCTCAGGTAGGATGATGTCTTGATCAGTAAGACATTTCCTTAATTGAGACACATGGAACACATTGTGGAAAGCATCCATCTCGGTTGGCAGGTTCAGCTTGTAAGCCACAGCACCAACTCTTTCTATGATCCGGAATGGACCCAAGTACCTTGGATCCAACTTTCTGCGACCAGACACTCTCTTCTGGCCTCTGAAAGTGATCATCTTGAGGTAGACCATGTCGTCCACCTCAAACTCCACATGCTTCCTCCTTCTATCAGCATAGCTTTTATGGCGATTCTGTGCCTCTTTCATCTTGTCCCTTATGAACTTGATTTTCTCGGTTGTCTCCTCAACAATCTCAGGCCCTATCATGCTGCGCTCCCCCACTTGGGTCCAGCACAATGGTGTCCTGCAAGGCCTCCCATATAGAGCTTCATATGGAGACATACCAATGCTTGTGTGAAAGCTATTGTTGTAGGCAAACTCTACCAAAGGTAAGTGCCTTTCCCAGGACTCCTTCCAGTCCAAGACACAAGCTCTCAACATGTCCTCCAACGTTTGGATTGTCCTTTCAGACTGTCCATCCGTTTGTGGATGATAAGCCGTACTCATGTTCACTCTTGTTCCCAAGGCCTTTTGAAAAGCCTTCCAGAAGTAAGAGGTGAAACGTGGGTCTCTATCAGAGACTATACTGGCTGGTACACCATGTAGACGTACTATCTCATTCATGTAGATCTGCACCAAGGGCTCCACACCATCAGTCTTCTTGATTGGTATGAAATGAGCTGACTTGGTCAATCGATCCACCACTACCCAGACTGAATCCTTCCTGTTCCTGGTCGTGGGGAACCCAGACACAAAGTCCATGGTGATGTGGTCCCACTTCCACTCCGGAATAGGTAAGTTCTGCAGCAACCCACTGGGTACTTGATGTTCAGCTTTGACAAGCTGGCAGGTTGGACACTTGGCCACCCACTCGGCCACATCCGTTTTCATACGGATCCAATGGTAGTACCTCTTGATGTCCTTATACATCTTGTTCAAGCCAGGATGCACAGAGAACTTAGACTTATGAGACTGTCTCATAATCTCTTCCTTGAGTTCCTTATCATTAGGAACACTGACTCTTCCATGGACCAAGATGGTACCATCCTGTGCAATCTGGTACTCTGTCTTATCATTCAGAGCAACCTTCTGAAGGTTCTCATCCAAGCTTTGTGCTTGTCTAATCCTGGTGAGAAGATCAGCCTGATTCACTGCCTCTAAACCCAATGGCTCGTCCTCACTGGCCATTGTGTTCAGATGCAAGGACCTGACCATTCCCTCCAGTGTTTCTGCTTCCTTCTCAGCTGATACCTCAGCTCTCCTGCGGCTCAAGGCATCAGCCACCAGGTTTGCCTTCCCTGGGTGGTAAGCAATGTCAAGATCATAATCGGCCACAAACTCCATCCACCTCCTTTGTCTCAAATTCAACTCAGGTTGAGTGAATATATACTTGAGGCTCTTGTGGTCGGTTAAGATCTGAACCTTGGCACCATACAGGTATGAACGCCATATCTTGAGAGCAAACACCACTGCGGCCATCTCCAGGTCGTGGGTTGGGTAGTTTCCCTCATGTTTCCTCAATTGTCTAGAGGCGTAGGCAATCACCTTCCCATGTTGAGTCAATACACATCCCAATCCAGTAATGGATGCATCAGTGTATACCACATAGGGTTGGTCAGCCTCTGGCAGCACTAGAATAGGTGCTCTGGTCAACATGTCCTTTAGTGCAGAGAAGCACTTCTCACAAGCCTCAGACCATACAAACTTCACCTCCTTTCCAGTTAGTTGTGTCATTGGTTGAGCCAAGCTAGCAAAACCTTTGACAAACTTCCTGTAGTACCCGGCCAGACCTAGAAAACTCCTGACCTCAGTTGCATTCTTAGGTCTTGGCCACTCCTGTATGGCCTTGATCTTCTCTGGGTCCACAGACACTCCCTGGTCTGATACAATGTGACCCAGGAACCCAACACTCCTTTGCCAAAAACTGCACTTGCTTAATTTAGCAAAGAGTTGTTGTTCCCTCAGCCGTCCTAACACTGCCCTTAGATGCTTCTCATGATCCTCCTTGGTTTTGGAGTAAACCAGGATATCATCAATAAAGATGATCACAAATTCATCTAAGAAATCTCTGAAGATGCTGTTCATCATCTTCATGAAAGCTGCTGGTGCATTGGTTAATCCAAATGGCATGACCACAAACTCATAGTGGCCATACCTGGTCCGGAAAGCTGTCTTCCTAACATCATTTGGTTCAATGGGAATCTGATGATACCCTGAAGCCAAATCTATTTTGGAAAACCACTTTGCACCCTTGAGCTGATCCAATAGCTCATCTATCCGAGGTAATGGGTACTTATTCTTCACAGTCACCCTGTTCAACCCTCGATAGTCAATACACAGCCTGAAGCTACCATCCTTCTTCTTCACAAAGAGGACTGGTGCTCCCCAGGGTGACACACTTGGCCGTATGAAACCCTTATCCAGCAACTCCTCGAGTTGCTTCTTAAGCTCAGCCATCTCAGCAGGAGCCATTCTATAGGGACTTTTGGATAATGGGGCCGTCCCTGGTTCGAGTTCTATTATGAATGGGTCTGACCTATCAGGGGGAATGCCCTGAAGTGCCCTAAACACATCCTGGAACTCACCAACCAGCGGTATTCCCTCCGGGTCACCACCCCCTACGACCTCCTTAGTGGCGATTGTGGCCAGATAAGCCTCACAACCCTTCCTCAGCATCCTTTCCACATGGATAGCTGACACCACCAAGCATCCAGAGATCGGACGTATACCTTGGAACTTGATCGGAGTCCCACACCCACTCTCAAACAGCACACGACCCCGGTGGCAGTCAAGAGTGGCCCGATACTTTCCAAGCCAGTCCATACCTAAGATCACTTCATGATTCTTTAGGTGGACTACCACAAGATCCACAGGCATGACCCTGTCCTGGATCATCACTGGGACGTCCTGAATCACCCCTAGAGAATGCATCACTTGGCCTCCGGCCGCATTCACTACCCCAGGACAATCCCCCGTTCCCAACTGGAACAACCCCTTTCCGAGCATCCCTGGACTCACAAAACTATGTGTAGCTCCAGTATCGAAAAGTACGTGTGTTTCCACACCACCAATACTTAGGGTCCCTACACATGACCCAAACTAAGTATCTAACCATCCTAGGTTCCATACCATGCAATTCTACTGAATTGAAAAGAATAGGATCAGACATAATACCAGTGATCGCGAGGAATGGTCCAGCCTTGTCCTCGTCCTTGGACAACTCATAGATGCGGGGTGGTGATGTCTGTCCATGGCTCTGGCCTGTCTTAGTGGCCTCCCCACGGCCCTTGCTAGTCCCAGCTGCTAACTTAGGACAATCCTTGCGGAGATGTCCCCTCTTTCCACAGTAGTGGCAAGTCCTGGTATCACCACTGGCCCCTTGCTCCTGTCTAGGACAGTCACGAGCTGAGTGATCCATCTTACCACATCGGAGACAAGCTCCCATTGCCCTCCAACATTCACCTCCATGGTGTCTGCCACACTTAGGACACACTGGCCTACCACCTGAGGTTTTACCCTCATCAGCCTGGTCCCTCTTCCTCTTCCTGTCACCACTCTGGCCCGAAGCCACCACCATACTCTTAAGCTTCTGCTTGTTCTCATCTGCAAGATTGACCTCCAGCAAGGCCATCCTCTCAACCAGCTCGGACACAGTGGGGAAGGTGCGGACAGAACAGTAAGTCCTAAGTTCAGCCCTAAGGCCTCGGATGAACCTTCGAACCTGTACTGCCTCATCCTCCAACTCTCTTCCCACATAGCGCCTAAGTCGGTTGAACTCCTCCTCGTACTCCCGAACCGTCCTGCGCCCCTGAACCAAGTCCAGGAACTGAGCCTCCAGACGATCCCATGCCTCAGCTGGAAAGTACTTGTGGTTGAACTCAACCTCAAAGTCTGAGAAGCGTTCAATGGTGTAGTTGGTACGCTTGTCCAGAGCCAACCACCAGTTGTGTGCATCTCCCTCCAGGAAATGAACAGCAATGTCTTTCTGGTAGTCCTTTGGACAACGGCTTGAGCTGAAGTTGCGGACCAGCCTGGTCTTCCATTCATCAGCCTCTATGGGATCAACACTTCCAGCAAAGTGTTTGGTCCCCATGCGGGTTATGTGCTCCAGAACCTTAAGATAATCCACCTTCTTAGTGGATCCAGCTGGGGGATCAATCTCAATCACCTCAGCCACCTGTTCCACTTGCACTGGAGCCACTCCCCCAGCTGCCTGAGCTGCTGCTGTTCGGCCGGCCTGATGATTCCCAATGGGAATAGCTGTCTGGATCGGTATGGCCTGACCCAAGGGTGTGAACGCCTGAGTCAAAGCCAATATCTGAGCTCCCATAGCCTTCATGACCTCCAAGACCTCATGCATGGTTGGTTCCACAGCCTGGTCCAGCTGACCAGCTGTCCTACCACCCGCGGCCATGTTCTGGTCACCAAGGCGTCCGGTGTGTGAGGACTCACCCTCACCCTCCAGCTCCCCACCTTGCAGCCGTCCAGCTCCACCAGCTCCATCAGCCTGTCCTGACCCATGTTCCAGCTGAACATCAGTCCCATCCACACGAACCTCAGTAGGATTGAGCTGGACAGTAGTCAATCCAGTCCCAGCATTGACCACATCCGTTTGGATTGGCAATGCTGCGGCCAGATGCACATCATCTGCACCCACATGACCGGATGCTCCAGCAGCCTCCTTACTCTTTCGAGACTTAGTCTTGCTTTTTCCACCCTAAGGATTCAAACCAGTCAGCAAATCAAGTTAGTCCACAAGACTTAACAATTATCTGCAAACAATCCCTAAGGCTAAGCAAGCTGACCAGACCTTACCATGAGACCCAGCCGGATGTGTGGTGACAAACCCAACCCAAACCAATCCTAGAATCAACTCCGCTCTGATACCAACTTGTAAGACCCGATCCTGGCTAATAAGCCCCAACTTGGACCCGCGGCCTCACTTAGCTAGATCATAGGGTGATTGATCATATTTCTAAGGTTCCATATTCATCTAAGCCATTTTCAATCAACTGAGGTTCATTCAATCCAACCCTAAGACTAGACAATAAGAGAAATAGTATCTTTATTAATAATAACATGTGATCCATACAATGTAGTCATATCATTCAGTTTGCACAATAGGCTATCATAAGTTCATACAATACTAACACAACCCACACATCCATACACGGCCTGGTCTTCATGGCTCCTTGGCCTTGCCACGGTCCTGGTCAGATCCTGAAACCAACACACACACAACACAAGAACATAAGTAATCCGATAGCCTAACATACACAAGTTCTATTGCATGGTTCGGTTCACCTATCTAAGTTCACTAAGCTATCCAATCAGTTAGCAAAGCACACGGCCACACTCAGGACATCAGCTAAGACACCCTGAACACCCATAAGACACACGGCCTGACTGATCCAATGTGATCTAACCCATCAATCACACTTAGACCACAAGCGGCCATGATCACATCCCAAATCTGACCTACTGAAAACAATCTCTAAAAACTAATTAAAACTCATGACAATTACTGATAATTCCCCACTAAGAAGAATCCACCATCAGATCAATCAGAACCGGCCTAATCCCCATTGAATTTAGCCAAAACCCACCAAACCGGCCATAACTGAGCACCATCAAACCGGCCTGATAAATCCAATCAAACCACCTGATAAATCATGATAAATCCTCACTAAGAGGAATCCATGGTCGGATCCCATCAATTCCATCCAGAACCATGAGATCCGGACTTAGCTGCCCAACCAAGGCCATGGAGAGTTTCTGTGAAACAGCCAAGGCCATGGTCGGCCACACTGGGTTGGAATCATCCAACACATCCAGAACAAAGTAGAACACAAGTAGATCATGAAAGGAAAGGGAGGAGATGGGTTTGGTCCAGCCGTTCCAACCACAGCCAACACGGAATCTCACCGCGGCCGTAGCAGGACCGTCCGGCCGTCCCACTCACCTTGGGCGTGCGCTCAGGAGTGCTCAAGCCCTTGTCCACATCCTTCTCCTTGCCTCTGGTACTCATCATCACACGATCTCCACACCACACAAGCCAACTCCTGGTCGGAATCACCCACACACTCACACAACCAAGCCCTTGGCCGATCTCTCTATCTCTTTCTCTGTTCTCTCTCTGTCACGAGTTTGGCAGAGTTTTCCTTAGGGAAAATTGTGGCAAATCTCGACCCCAAGGCCTGTATTTATAGGGGAAGGGGTTGGCCAACTGCCTGGGCGAACAGGTGCCACCTTCTGGCCGAACAGGTGCAACCTGTTCTTCCCACCCTTTTGCACAAACCGCCTGGTAACTGCCCCTTCTTCCCTTGGGCTGATCGAACACAAGCCCATACTGCAAGCCCACACGCCTGGCCCCTCTTGTCCAAGCCACAAACCCACCGGACCTCCATGTCCAGCAAGGACAGACCCATGGTCGCCCATGGACTGAGCCCCATGGTCAAGACTCCAACACTCCACCTAGCTGAGATGAGCTGGCCACTAGCCGTTCCAGCTGAGTGAGCTAACTATCCAGCTACTGGAGCTGACCCTTCCTAGTGTGAGCTGTCCTGAGCTTGTCCCAGCTGGTCCAGCTTCTTCCTTGGGTTGTCCAGCTCCCAAATCACTTGTCCAGCTCTCATTTCCTTGTCTCCATCCGTTCCTGATCAAGTCTCATCATTTGATGGACTTAACCATCCGTTCCAGGTTAAGGTCCAGCATTTCTGAACTCCTTAACCTTTCTATCCAGCCATGGCACGCTTGTCCTGAGGTCCTAAGACCAGACTGTGCGTCTCCTCGTACCATGGCTGTGCCCGAAGGCTTAGTCAGAATCAGGGACATGACATCCGGTCTGGTTTGATAGTCAGCTCGGGTGAAATCTCTTTTATGCTCCAAAAACATCACTTCGTTCCAAAACACTCCTGAACCTGAAAACATACCTAATAGACTCCAAAACATAATAATTATATCTTAAAACACCTATATACCATGGGTAAAAGTGAGTCAAATCCATGGTATATCAACTCCCCCAGACTTACCCTTTTGCTTGTCCTCAAGCAAAACAAATAGGCAGTCTCTCTGAAAAAAGTTTGAAAACAGCAGGGACTCATATAATCTTTTAAACCTAGAATCATCATCTCTACAATGTTGCAAGCCACATCAAATATCTCCTAATTTTAGAAGCACTTTATATACCATATCCTAACTTAGCAACCAATTCATCTAGCCATCAACTTAGCAAATCTTGTCTGACTAACCCCTCTACTAACCTCATTTCTTGCATAAAATAAATGTATAGGCTTTACCTTGGGAGTATCGATCAAGGGACACATGGACTCAACTCAAACAAGTATTCTGACTAACAGGTGGCCTTCCATGATCCCCTTTTTCCCTCTTTCTCTATAATCTGAATCTTTTTATTTTCTCATTTTTACTTCAATGCCAACGAACAAATTTGTTCATCTTTTTGACAAAGAGTAGCGAATAATGAGGTCAAAGGTAATTTACCTATCCCTCGTTTCCACAATGTTTGATCATTTCTTTCTAAATTAGAATACTGGGGTCACAGGAGACACTCCTACCCCTCTACATCTTCCAGGAAATCATCTCAATCTAGGATGCTTAAAGAGAGAGAGAGAGAAGAGAATCAGAAACACACAGACTTTTCACCTTCCAGACTTGCAGGAGGAACCCGATCCAATGCATACCAAACCCCAAGACAAGTAGTAGTAGTCAAATTAGGTTGGAGGTCAGCTTTGGTTCCTCAAACATTCTTAGCAAGTGTGGTCATAGTTGACAGGTGATCCACTTTAGTATCTCTAATAATTCTGCAGTCACCAAATCTAAGAATGGTGTTAGAGAGTGGTTAGATAGCAAGTAAAAATTTGAAAAAGTTCATCATCCCCTTCTGAAAATAAATAAATTTATTTTTATTTTTTTATTTTATTTTATTTTATTTTTTTAAATAGTAAAAATAGTGATGAAAACTCATTAAAACACAACGTTAATAACTACCTCCCCCAGACTTAAATTACACTGTCCCAGTGTAAACAGTCTAAGATCGGTTATAAAAGCACAAAAGTAATAGTTAGATATTGAGATGTTAAGTCTAAGTTATCGTTCCTCTCTGTCTCGTGCATCGATCGATACCGACACCTTGGTATCGATCGATGTCGTTGAGACAGAAAATTCTGCATCGTGTGGGAAGGGTCTAAATCTTCTGATCTGTCAACGTTGTTCGCTCTGTTAGACAATCCAAACATATGTCAAGCAAGCAAACAGTCTCAAATCATAAAACATACAAAAAACATCTAAGGCATAAATTCTAAAAATCCAAAACTACAAAGAAAAAGTGCATGAATATAAGGGATAGAAATGGGTGGACTAATCAGTGTCCTCGCCGGTCTCGTCGGCATCCTCTGACGAGTCATCCTGGCGCTGGCGAGACGGTGCTGCTGCTGATGGCGACCTGGCCCTGACGCTCCTCATGCTCGAGCTACGACACCTCGACACTCTAGCCCAGATGGCCCGAAGAGCGTCTACGACTACCTGCTGAAAGTCTCTATGACCGTGCATCGAGATGTCCGGTATAATCGGGAAGTCGGGGAGTGGTGCCTCTGGCAGGCCCTGAGTGGCAATGGCTCTGCGGACTCCTGGAGGTCTGCACGGTATGTCAGGGAGGCTGCAGAGGAGACGGTGGTCAGGCTGGAACCTGAGCCTATCAATCAGCCCGGCAAAGTCTGTGGTGCTCCTATGTGGCAGCTACAATAGACGTATCTGGTCCTCCCTCCTGAGACTCCAGAGACAGCTATCCTTAAGCCATCCCGAGCTCATCAAGTGTGCCTTGTATTCTAAGAAGAGTCGAGGGCGGTTGGTGATGCCCTCGTCCAGACAGATACCAATATGTATGAAGATTGGTGTCAGGAGGCTCCCTATCGTCTCCTTCTTCCGGCTCGTTCCCTTGAAGGGCTTCATCTTCAGCCACACCAGATGCTTAGGAAAGAAGGCTCCGAGGTTAGGCTGCACTACCTCTCCGTGCTCCTCAAGCTCCCTCAAGTCAACCAAGCCATTCACTGCATAGTAAAGCAGTGTGAGCTCCTGTATTCTCGCCTTGTTGGGCTCCATCTTGTACAACAGAGTGTTGGCAAGGACCCTCATGAAGTAGCATAGGGTGGGGTGACAGATGTCCATCTGGGTGGCTGAGCCAGAGTTCCAGTAGCCTGTACCAAGTATCCCCTAAAACTCAGGTAGTCCAGGGAAGTCAGGAATGATGCTGCCAGTGGTTGTGGGGTCCTGGAACCCGTAGATGTCGCAGAGGTCAGCGATAGAGATCATGTATCTGAAACCTCTGGCGAAGAAAGACAAAATGCCGCCGCCTGCAGCCCTCGCCCTCGGGTTACTATAGATGAGCTGAGTTGTGGCCATCAATTGCCTGACAATAGAGACGTGGAGGTCGTAAGGGCAAGTGGCCATGGTCATGTCGGTCAGATCCGACACGAGTCCAAGCCTCCTCATGGTAGCCAGATCGATGAACTGTGTGTGCCCAATGGAGACGTCTAGCCATGCATTGTAGAACAGGCTGTCGTAGTCGTCCCACGCGTCTGTGAGCTCACAATGGGTGCATTTGCGGCTCTTGACCTCTTCTTTTGGGTCGGTGAAGGTCGTGAAGGTAGTGATGGGAGTCTTATCATCTCGTGGCCAAGGCTCTCTCTCATCATCTCGCGGGGATGGAGATGAAGATGGATATGAAGATGGAGGATGGTTTCTGGAGGTACCAGCATGGTCGAGCCTTCTCTTCATTCTTCTCTCTCTGCGTTCTCCATGCGAACTCATCTGCAAACAAACACAAAAGAGAGTTGAAGTTAGTAAGTGTGGTCGCTATGATTGTGGGAACCGAAATTCACACCGTCAATTTTTGTTGATCGGAGGAAAGCCAAGTAAACCTAGCCTTCCCTGAAGGTCCCGGTTATTTACTGGGCCACACATGACACAATCAATATATAATAAATGGGAATGTAAAAATCGTCAGAACAAAAGATAGAGCAAAAGATCTTATTTCCGAATTCGCGTTTAAGCGTGAACAACAGGAAAGAGATCGGCTACAAGAGCTGTCGATGAGTTTGCTAGTCCAGCCGCCTAAATCTAACATAGTTGAGTCGCAGCTCGCTAGTAATAATGGAAAAAATGCCTAAGTTGCTCTAAGTGCTATGTTGCTGCTAAGATTGCTCTCAAAAGTTCCCCCCTTGCTCCTCGCCCCAAGCTCTCTTTATATACTCCTCTTAGGACGGTCTATTCCTCCTTTGGGCCGAATCTATCACGAATCGGGCTTCTTCCATTTTCGTCGATCTTCATGTTTATCGGGAAACTGGACATTTATCTTCGGGAAACCTGACATTTATCTTCGGGAAACTTGACATTTATCTCTTTATGTAAAGATAAACATGGGCAGTCATGTCCATTTCGACTTGATCCTCTGGAAAGTCGTAAGTGGGCCGCTTGGTCGCGTTCGGGCCTTCTGGGCCGTTGTTTTGACCGTGGACGTTTTATGATTTCACGAGAAACTAGCCTGTTATGGTACTTGTTTTGCCGAAGGAACCCCAATTCCTCATATAGTCGAGATGAATGGTGTTTTTAGAATAATCGTGATCGTTTTATACGATGAATCGAAATCCATTCGTCAACCAAACCTTTGTGGTCTTCCGAAGCCTTCCCGATCTATTCCGACCAAAACGAAATTAGGTTCTTAGGTTTCACGTCTTCAAGGAGTTGAACGGTGAGTCTTCGAGCAAAGATGCAAAACGCGGAATTCGACTAGTTGTCGAGACAGTTTTGCGGGGAAAAGGTCGCACCTGTCGAGTAGTCCGCACGCAGGCACTCGGGACCTGGACACGGATGCTCGCGCCAGCACCCATGGCCAGCACGGACGTGCCGACGCCATCGCCCGGGACCAGCACGGGCGAGCCAGCACCGGCGCTCGGGACCAGCACGGGCGAGCCGGCGCCGGCGCCCGGGACCAGTGCGGGCAAGCTGGCACCAGCGCCTGGGACCGGCACGGGCAAGCCGGCGCCGGCGCCCAGGACCAGCGCGGGCGAGCTGGCGCCGGTGCCCGAGACCGGCACGGGCGAGCCAGCGCCGGCGCCCAGGACCAGCGCGGGCGAGCTGGCGCCGGCGCCCGGGACCGGCACGGGCGAGCCGACGCCAGCGCCCGGGACCAGTGCGGGCGAGCTGGCGCCGGCGCCCGGGACCAGCACGGGCGAGCCAGCGCCGGCGCCCGGGGCCAGGCCGGGCGTGCTCGCGCCAGCGCCCGGGGCTAGGCCGTGGCTGCTCCTGCTGGTGTCCGGGACTACGATGCGATCATCCCTTCCGGCGTTTCGTCGAGTAACTAGTTTTTCTTGGTTTTATTCGTCACTTGATTCCTTCCAAGGACTTTCGGGCGTTGATTGCGTCTTTGACCGATTTTGACCCCAATAGTTAGCCCCCCAGCTAGCTAGGACCGTGGTTTTTTGGTAACAGGTCCTAGCTCGCGGTATAGCTAGATAGGAAGGTGTGGAGACGCAATCGTTTGCCGAAAGTCGGAGTAAATAGTAACTTTTCCTTCTTCATAAAGATGGAGTAAGAATTTTTAGTCATTCTTACTTTATCACAAGAATTTCACCTTCTAAAGTCTCTTTCTCAAGAAAAGATGTCTTCAAGATCAAGATCCTCTAAGAAGAATTCTTCTTCTCATTCATCTTCGGGTGATTCTCCCGTCGACGAATTTGTTGCTCCAAAGCACGAGGAAAGAGTTGAGGAAGATGCGAGGGAGGCATACTACAAAGCGTTATGTGGCTCGTCTACGCCCCCGCGGGACATCCCTATCCCCAGGAGACCTCTGAGGGCACCGGGCGCATCCTTCTCACCAAGCATGGTCTCTCCTGAGTACCTCACGATTCTTCGAAACTTTTACCAAGTTCCGAGTGGGGTTACGTTCCGGATCCCGACCGATGGCGAGAGTGCAAGGAATCCTCCGCAGGGCTTCTTTACTTGTTATGAAGCCTTTCTCGTGTACTGCCGCATGTGGTTCCTGATCCCCGGTGCCATTGTCCGAGCGCTTCGTCGTTTCAAGATTTCGATCAGCCAGCTCACTGTCCCGTCCTTGGAGAGTTGGCTTGGCGTGCTAGTCTCGAGTTACGAGCTAGGCATGGACCTTAGCCCTAGAGACTTTGAGGGATTTTGGTAATCTAAGCCAACGGGATCGAAGGTTCGTACTCCATGATCCCAAGGAAGAATATGGCCATATTTCAGGGGACTACTTCGAACCCCAAATCGTGGTTCGAGCGCTTCTTCTTTGTCCGAATAGACGAGGAGTCCGTTGAGGAAACTGCCTTCACCTATTCCCTCAGGAGTGGAACTTCAATCGCGGTAATACGACTAATTCTGTTTTTCGTTTTCGTACTTCGAACGTGCATGAAGATAAAACTTTTGTTTATCGTGCAGTGAACAGGGTTGTTGCGCACACTCATGCTGATCTTTTCGTCAAACGAGATCTTCTTCGGGAAAGGTCGCTCTTCTGGAGTACCTTTTCCGTTGAGCAGATTCGAAATGCGGTGGAGCTCCATCGATCCCGAGTCATTCTTCAGCCTTCCGATGTTCCATGTGATGTCGAGCCAATTGCTGTCTTGCCTGTTCGGAGGCGGAGACATAGGTCTCGGAAAGGCAAAGAGGTCAAATGCGAGACAGTCTCGGGAGATCCTTCGCTGTTAGGAGGAGACCCCAGCTTTGTTCCGGGGGAAGGGGGTGGAACTAGCGAGTTTCTCCTGCCTAGCAACTTTTTCAATGGTCTCCCTCCGGCGTTTACTACCGATGAGTCGTTCGAGGAGGAAGCGAAGAAGAATGTGTTTGCCGAGGGTTCTCGTCTAATCAATGAGGTTTGTCCGTTGAACTTTGATCGTATATATTACTATTGTTGCATATATATTTTTCTGATCCTAAGTTCGTACAGGGAATGAGGGTGTTCGGAGCGGCGCTTGATGGAAGCTTTCGAGGATCTAGGATCTCTCGCTTCAAAGCCGAGGAAGCCGAACGTGAACTCTTCCGTTTCCGGAAAGAGGTTGAGGAACAAAGCCGGAAGCAGGCCGAACTTCATTCTCGAGCCCTCGTGCGTGCGGAAAGGAGAGGAAGGAGAACGATCGTTGCCGAGATGGTGCGGAGGGCTGAATCGTTTGCCACCGAGTTCGAGAGCTTGAAGGAAGCTCAAGAGTCTGTGGGTGATTTCCGCAAGTGTCGGGGTTCGGTTGCTAACCTTTACAAGTCGCAGAACCCGGACTTCTCCTTCTCTTCTGAGATCGCTGAGATGAAAGGTCTCATGAGCGAATGCGCTCATGCTGAATCCTTGGTTCCTCCGATCGAGGATGGATCCGGAAGCTTTGGGACCCCATCGAGGTTTTGAAGGACATGGTGGAGACCGGAGCAGGTGGAAACGCGAAAGGCGTAGATGAAGAAGTTGACCAGCCCGTGGATTCGTTCGGGATCTCCATGTCCGGATTCCTTGACCTCGATTACTGAGGATCATTGGGATGGTATCCCTTTATCTTGATGGTTGTATGCTTGGCCGGGTGTGGCCGTTTATTTGTATATTCCGCGACCGTAGGAGGTCGCGATAACTTTGTTGGTGGCTTTGAATCCCTGCCGTTTCCGCGGCTTAAATATATATTATGTGTAGATTTTGCAGAAATTTACCTTGTGATTTGATTTATACTTTCGTCAGGTGTAGAGGGTAGAATTCGAGTAGTCACTTCGTATTCTAACTCTTATTTTGTCGCTAGGTCCGTATACTACTTTGTAGCGAGTGTTTCAGGTGTTAACGATGAGAGACATGTTTTTGGATCTCGTATCTGGTGTTGATACTATGTCTCTGAGATGTTAAGATCCAGCAAGGCTGGGTTTAGGGCAAGACCTAGGCTTACTCTCAGCTTTAAGGCTATGCGATGACTGATCGGCTTTCGTTTTGCCCGTTAGTGATTTCTTCCTGATTCTTCCTGATTAAAGTCCGCGACTTGGCGCCGGCTTATGCGACTTGTGTAGTAAGAATCGAGCTATCTCCAGAGAATATCCGGAGTGCTAAACCAAAATTTCGGGTTTTCTTGTATAGCGCGCTATGATATCCTTGTCGGATGTAAGAGGACCTTATTCTTGCGAAAAGGTCTGATTACAGATTTGTATTAGTGAAACGTTTTTGTGTTCGTCCGTTGGGGCCAATCGACGGGCGTTTGTTATTTTTTGAAGTCGCAGGTGGACTGTTTTGACGGATGATGCGATTTTGATACCTTTGGGAAATTGCGACGTCTCGCGTTTCCCCGAAGATATGATTTTCGTTTTTCCGAAGTTTTTATGCGTTACTGTATTAAGTACGCATTGAAAGATCGATAGAAAGAACTTTACTGAAAAAGTTTCAAAAATTTCGAATACATGTGCGGGTATTTCACGTATTTGTGGGAGTATAGGAGTATACGTACCCACTCCCCCCCCCCCTTTTGGTGAGGGGGATAGCTGAACTCGCCGGGTTTTGACGAGCTGCCTACGTACCTCTTTCAAGGATCAAGCCATCTCGTAGTTCTGATTGTTGCTGCGGACGTTTTTACTCCCCGGGTGTTGCCATTCCGATCGTACTAGCCGGATCAGTGGTCTGTGCGGGGGTTGAGTTGTCTGCTTTTACGGCAATGGAATCGGAGACTTTGTCGCTGTCTTGAATCGTTGCCTGTTTGGATGATTCTGGATCATCTTTTTCGAGTTTTCAGGAATGTTATGTGATTCCTTTGATCGTTTCGGGTTAGCCGCAGGGGTGTTCCAATCTTTTCGCAGTTTGTGCTCGGCT
Source organism: Brassica juncea (assembly GCA_018703725.1). Classification (NCBI taxonomy): domain Eukaryota; kingdom Viridiplantae; phylum Streptophyta; class Magnoliopsida; order Brassicales; family Brassicaceae; genus Brassica; species Brassica juncea. The sequence goes on along the minus strand of CM031936.1, from coordinate 19,225,204 downwards.
AGGAAGCAGAGTCTCGACTGTTTCTGACTCCCCCAGATTACTGCTGTTTCGGTTGGAGTCGGAAATTTGATGCCGAGGTGATATGTGGACGGTACTGCCTTCATGGAGTTGATCCAAGGGGTTCCCATGATTGCATTGTAGATGGCCGGGTTATCGACTACTGCGTACTCGACGATCTTTGTAACTTCCTTAGCCATGACCGGGAGCTTGATGCTTCCGAGGGTCATGGAGGTGACGCCCGAAAACCCAGTCAAAGGTTTTGGCTCTGGGATGACTTCCCTAAGTGAGATGTTCATCCTGTAGAGGGTGTCACGGAATATGATGTTGACCGTACTTCCTGAATCGACAAGGATGCGGCCGACTTCGAGATCCTAGATCACCAGGTCAATAACTAGAGGATCGTAATGAGGTTTGTCGATTCCGACTGTTTCTTGTTCCTCGAAAACGATCGTGTGGTTGGGAGTGTTTCTTTCCGGAAGCCAGTTGGAACTTGTCTCGGTTTTTCGCCCGTAGGCTTTGATCGACGAGACTGAGTCTTGATAGAACTGCGACCCTCCGATAATCATATTTATCCTCTGGCGACTGCTGTTGTTCTCCTGGTCGTCCTGTCTCCTTCCGCGCTTCTCACCCGATTGACTTTCAGGCGCGTGGTTCTCGGAGACGGTCTTGTCGGTTTTTGGGCGGTCGGACTCCAGGAGCAAGTCTTTTATACTCTTTAACCTTCGATAGTTCGCCGGCGAGGAGTTTTGCGGCGAGCCTGGCGCCGAGAACCTTGCAGTTCGCGTGGAGTGACCTCTGGTGTCGTGGAACTCGCAGTAGGAATTATCCTTGTACTGGTTCCTGACCCAGGTGTTTCTAGAGGTTTTGCCCTGCTATAAGTTGATGGCGTAGTTATGTTCGCCTTGGACGTCTTCCCTTTCGTGATGGACGTACTTGTCGTTACGAGAGGGTTTCTTCTTTGAGGGCGTTTTCTGCGGTCCATGATTTTGCGATAGGACTCTCATCTCTTCCTCCATGACGATGAAGTCCGTTGCCTTGTGGAGGGTATCATGGATCGTCCGTTGTTTTTCCAGCAATATTCACTTTCGGAACTTCGACTTGTACTAGAGAGAACCATTCGAGCGCGGCGCCCCTGAGATTCTCGACAAAGAGAAGGCAGTGGTCGGCGTCTTGTTCACGCTCCGGGAGTTTGCATCTTCCCATCACGATCTGGAAGGACTATAAGTGTGCCTTTGGATTTGTGGTACCGTCGTAGACGGGAATTCTGATCTTCCCAGGGTCCGAGACGTGTGTTCCTGTGATCCGAAGGGTGAATGGCGTTTTCTTCCTCGAGAAGTCTATCGATCTCGGGAGCGGCACTAGTTGCCTGGTGAATTTGTGATTTCACCGCTTTTACCTCGGTTACTGTTTTTGCGAGAGACTTAAGGAAATCGTGGATCTCGTTATCGCTACCTGCATTCTTCCGAGCTTGTCGGCGCTGGTTACGATTGATCCGAGTTTGATCCTCCGCCAGTTCTTCCTATTCTATCCTGTAGAGGTCTTCTTCCTCTTCTGTCATGGGTTTTTTGAAGGACACCGACTGTCGGGCAGACTGACTTCGGATCCTTCTAGGATGAAGCGTTATCGTCCGAATGATCGGATCGGTCGCTAATGTCCAAGTCGATTCGTTCGACGTCGTTTTCTTCGTTGTCCCCAGCGGGAGGTGGAAGATTCTCCGTAATCGGTTGCGCACCCGGTTGGAGAGATTCGTCAGGGTTTTGGCCTGAGGAAGTCTTGTCCGCGCGTGCAGCTTGATCCCCCGGAGTCTCGAAATCGAGTCTTCTGCCGCTGCGGGCTCTTGTGATCCCTCGTGGGGCCTTGCTCTTGGCCTTCGCCGTTAAGGTTTCCACCTGTTTTGCGAGAGAGGCCACGAGTTTTCCTTGTTCTTCCGCCTGTTTCTGAGCGTAGGCGAACATTTCTTTCATCTGGTACAGTATCGTGGTGTCGGCAGCGACAATTGATAAGTTTCCAGCTGGAGTGTTGGTGGCGTTGTCAGCGGTGGTCGCCATATCAGATCGAGCGTGTGTGGTTGCGAGTGAGATAGATCCGTACCCCCTTTCCTTCTAGCGCCAAACTATGGGAACCGAAATTCACACTGTCAAGTTTTGTTGATCGGAGGAAAGCGAAGTAAACCTCGCCTTCCCTGAAGGTCTCGGTTATCTGCTGGGCCACACACAACACAATCAATATATAATAAATGGGAATGTAAAAATCGTAAGAACAAAAGATAGAGCAAAAGATCTTATTTCCGAATTCGCGTTTAAGCGTGAACAACAGGAAAGCGAGCCGGCGCGGGCGCCCGGGACCAGCACGGGCGAGCTGGCGCCGGCGCCCGGGACCAGCACGGGCGAGCCGGCGCCGGAGCCCGGGGCCAGGCTGGGCGTGCTCGCGCCGGCGCCCGGGGCTAGGCTGTGGCCGCTCCTGCTGGTGTCCGGGACTACGATGCGATCATCCCTTCCGGCATTTCGTCGAGTAACTAGTTTTTCTTGGTTTTATTCGTCACTTGATTCCTTCCAAGGACTTTTGCGCGTTGATTGCGTCTTTGACCGATTTTGACCCCAACTATGATCGGTATCGATCGATTTTTACAATGATGGTCATCGATTTTTACAATGCTGGTCATCGATCGATAAGACGACATCGACTGATACGGCACATTCTCTGTCGATTGATATCGAGTCGTGAACCCTGCAAAAATCACTCAAATCGCTTTTTCAAGGCACAAATGATACATTGTTTAGTTCGTTAACCCTATTCTATCACTCTAGCTACCTAAATCATCCAAAATCGATCCTAATAATGTGTTCTAGTTCATTCCAAAACTCAACTCTATAATATCCCAAAAATAAAGAATTTCGAAGTCATACCTTGTAGATCTGTTGAATAAATGAACTAAACAGATAGAGAGGTGAAAAACGAGTGGATTGGGGCAAAAAAAAAAACGAAGAGATCCCGTCAGGAATCGAGAGAGAAAGGGGAGATTTTGTTTTCGCTAGGGTTTTGCGATTTGTGGTAGAAAGAGGCGGATATCGAGTTAAATGAGGCTTGCCCTCGACAACTCCGCATCGGTCGATGCAGATGTTGCTGCATCGATCGATATTTAAGCATCTTTTTGTTTTTGTTTTTGTTTTTAGCATTACTTTAGGTCTGACTTATTCAGTGGTAGGAAAGCTCAAACGCAAAGGCCTGTTATTTGGCAGTTTAGCCCAATAGTGTTTCACACGTTGTCCATTCACTGCGAATTCTTCTTATTTGTCATTCATCAGTGTTATGGCTCCGTAAGGTTGGACATCCATTACTGTGAAAGGACCCAACCAACGAGATCTGAGTTTTCCGGCAAACAATGTAAGTCGAGAGTTATATAACAACACCTGATCATTTGGTTCGAAATGCCTAGAAATGATCTTTTGTAGGCTAAGTGTCTGATCTCGTCTAGTTCATTAAGCTAGATGAGTCTCCTTTCGGCATCTAGTTTAATGTCGAAATTGAGTAATTTAATAGCCAAGCTGCCTTGTGCTCTAGCTCAACTGGCAGGTGACAAGATTTTCTGTATAGCAAATGAAATGGGTTTTTTCCCTCGCGGCGTTTTTAATGCATTCCTATAAGCCCAAAGTGCATTGTCTAATCTCCTAGACCAATCTTTCCTTGAGATTCCTACAGTCTTTTCCAAAATCTCTTTGATCTGCCGGTTTGAGACTTCTACTTGTCCGCTCGTTTGCGGGTGATAGGGCGTAGCTACTCTGTGGTGAACTCCATTTTTCTTAAGTAACTTGTCGACAATTTTATTGATAAAGTGGGAGCCACCATCGCTTATGACTACATGAGGAACTCCAAATCTAGGTAAAATTATGCTCTTAAAAAGTTTTACGACTACGGATGCATCGTTTGTTGGGGAAACAACCGCTTCAACCCATTTGGACACGTAATCTACAGCAACTAGGGTATATTTGTTTCCATACGAGGAAGGGAAAGGACCCATGAAGTCTATCCCCCAGCAATCAAAGACTTCTACTTCTAGAATAAATTTCTGTTCCATTTCGTGTCTTTACTGATTTTTCCTCTTCATTAGCATCTATGGCATTTTGCTATATAGGCATGTGCATCGCGAAACATTGTTGGCCACTAAAATCCTACTTGAAGGACTTTAGATAACATTTTAAACATTGCAAATCTCCAGCATAATCAGATCCATGGCATTGGAATATAATATCCGGGATTTCAGTTTCAGCGACACAACGCCTATATATCCATCAGAGCAATGTTCGTAGAGGTATGGTTCATCCCAGTGGTATCGCCTAACTTCTCTCAAGAGATTCTTCCTTGCATTACCCTTGAGTTCTTCCGGTTCCACGTCAGCAGCAGAATAGTTTACTATATCAGTGTACCAAGGTCTATTTCTTAGATTGCCGTTGACAGCGTGCACCTCCCGACTGAAACTTCTATCCCGAGGAGAGCCGTATTCAGTGTTCAAGGCGTTACGGGCTACGCTTACTGTTATATCAATGGCAATTGTCACTGGAATAGTGTTTTGGTCTTGACTATCCGGAGTGTCGATTGAAATATTGTCATTGATGTCGATCAATGAATCTTCAGATGCGAGAGATACTTGACCAATGAATGATGAGTCCGTACAATAGACATTCTCTGTTGGTAAGAAATCGTCGATCGGAACGTCATCTTCCACTCGTATTCGGGAAAGGTGATCCGCAACACCATTATCTACTCCTATTTTATCTTTAAATTCCATATCGAATTCTTGGAGCAGAAGTATCCATCGAATAAGTCGTGGTTTTGCATCCTTTTTCTGCATGAGATATTTTATTGCTGCGTAATCAGTGTGAACGACGACTTTCGAACCAACCATGTATGTTCGAAATTTTTCAAATGCGTAAACGACGGCAAGCAATTCCTTTTCCGTGGTCCCATAATTTGTCTGAGAATCTTCCAGAGTTCGACTAGTATAATAGGTAGCGTGGAGCTTTTTGTCTCTCTGTTGATCTAGAACTGCTCCCACAGCGAAATCGCTCGCGTCGCACATTATTTCAAAAGGGAGATTCCAGTCAGGGGCTTGTACAATGGGGGGTGATATTAAAGCTTTCTTTATTTCTTCAAAAGCTTTAAGACATTCGGGAGTGAAGTCAAACTTGACTTCTTTGCATAACAGGGCTGTGAGAGGTCTGACAATTTTGCTGAAATCCTTTATGAACCTCCTGTAAAATCCAACGTGTCCAAGAAAGCTTCTAACGTCTTTTACGTTGGTGGGTGATGGTGAACCAGTCATTACCTCTATCTTAGCTCGATCTACTTCTATGCCAGCAGCAGATACTTTATCTCCGAGAACGATTCCATCGTTAACCATGAAATAGCATTTTTCCCAATTCAGAACAAGGTTCTTTTCTTCGCATCTTTCTAATACCTTGCATAGATTATCGAGAAATTTTTTAAAACTAGATCCGTACACTGAGAAATCATCCATGAAAACTTCCATGAAATATTCTATCATATATGTAAAGATTGACATCATACATCGTTGGAAGGTAGCAGGAGCATTACAAAGACCAAACGGCATTCATCGATACGCGAACGTTCCATAAGAGCATGTAAAGGTTGTCATCTCTTGATCATCTGGATGTATAGGGATTTGAAAGAATCCAGATATCCATCGAGAAAACAATAATATTGATGATTTGCCAATCTCTCCAACATTTGATCAATGAATGGTAGAGGAAAATGATCCTTTCGGGTGGGAACATTTAGTTTCCTATAGTCGATACACATCCTATGTTCAGTAACGGTTCTCATAAGGATGAGTTCATCTTTATCATTCTTAACAAATGTAACGCCTCCTTTCTTAGGGACAACATGCACAGGAATTACCCAATTACTGTCTGAAATCGGGTAGATGACACCAGCATCTAAGAGTTTGATAATTTCTTTCGTAACCACTTCTTTCAGATTTGGGTTAAGCCTCCTCTGCTGTTCTATTGATGACTTGGATTCATCCTCCAGGTGAATATGATGCATGCATAAGTCAGGGGAGATACCTGGGATGTCCTCGAGAGAGTATCCGAGAGCTTTCCTATACTTGTGCATTTTATTTAGTAATATAGGGAGTTCCCCATTAGTTAGGTTGGCGTTGACAATCACGGGATAAGAATTGTTATAAAGAAAAGCGTACTTAAGTCCGGCAGGCAACTGTTTCAGCTCGACCTTTGGTGCATTTTCTGCGCTCAAATTGTCTAAATAGGACGGTTGTCGATCGACGGTGTGATGTAGATATCGATCGACATTTATCTCCGACTCATCATCCTCTTTGTTATCAACACTTGCGATCTCCATGCTTGCATCCATTAATCGTGTGTAATCGTTATCTATGATGAACATTCTTTTTCAGTGAGGTTGAGAGCGTTTTCTAAGGGATCATCTGAGCATAAATCCACAAAAGATTCTTACGCTAACTCGGGAATATTATCCACATAGGAACCTGATTATCGATTAAAGGACGTTTCATCAATCTTTCCATATCAAACGTCATTGGGATATCTCCAATGTTTAAACATATCCGGCCTTCCTTGACGTCGATGATTGCGCTAGCCGTAGCTAGGAACGGTCTTCATAGAATGAGGGGGTCTTTTGGTTCATGCTCATAATGCAGCACAACGAAGTCCGTTGGCACGTGACAACCATTAATTTATATAGGTATGTCCTCAAGTATCACTTATGGTACTCTAACAGATCTATCAGCCAGAACCAAGGTGATTGGAGTTAGTTTAAACTCATTATATCCGAGGGATATCGCAACAGAGTACAGCATTAGATTGACACTGGCGCCAAGATCACAAAGGGATCTGGGAAAATGATTATTTTGGATAATGCAATCGAGTACAAAGCTGCCAAGGTCAGGTCTTTTAATCGGGGTTTCGCCTCGGATCATAGCACTTACTTCTTCGGAAATCATCATGACACTGTGCTCCCCGGTTGGAAAACTTTTAGACACCATTTCTTTTACATACTTCTTTATAGTGGGCGAGATTTTGATGGCATCACCCAGTGCCATTTCTACCGTGATCTTATCAAACGCTTTCTTGCAGATTGCTTTATCCAATTCTCGCTTAGTTTGCGACTTATTGGGAGGAAAGGGAGGTAGAGTTCTATACACCCTTTCTAGCACAGGTTTGGATGGTGCTGTCGATTTTTCCACATTGGGAGTAGGTTGTCGATCGACATTAGTTTTCTTATGTCGATCAATTTCTACCTCTTCTTCCGATTCTTCGCTTTCTTCATCGAGGTTGATTGGTACCTTCTCATCCTTTTTAGTTTTATCGGTTTTGTCTTTTTCATGAGAAGGTTCCGGACTTGGATCAATATCATCAAGAAGTATCGGATGGGATCTACTCTTGCCAGTCTCCACGGTTTCAGAGAGTTTGTCTGTAGAATTGTTTTCTTTTGTGCCTGGAGTAAGGCATTTTCCGCTTCACAGGAGTACGGCACTGACGTGACGTCTTGAGTTCGCATCAGTTCTCCCAGGAAGACGTCCCATTTCTCTTTTAATAGCAGTCGCATTTTCTGCCACTTGACCCTCTAATCTCTTAATTTGTTCTCTTAGAGCAATCAAATTTCTTTAACAGCTCATTGTGGACAATGTTTATTTTTTCGTTTGGGTCATTTGCCATTCTTCGATTTCCCGTGAAGGCTTGGTTCAATCTAAATCTGTCTCTGCCTTGGCGTGATCCGACGGTAGCATCGTAATTTTGGGCAAAGCTATCAATGTTGGGACTAAGATGCTGATCTCTTGGGCTAGTTTCGCTTTTGGAGTTGATCTGTTCTTCAAGAGCATCATCATCCAATTGGGATATTCCAAATTGGTTTTGCTCTGCTAAGAAAGAATGAAGTGATTCTAAGGATTCTTTAATCTCTGATATCTGTGGTCCGTCCACGGAATCAATTCCTCTTTCTCTTTCTACGTCCATCATCTCGTAAGATCTACCCGTTGCTACGTTTTTGATTAACCGTTTTGCTTCTTCACGTTTCCTGGTGATGAAACTTCCTTCACTTGCAGTGTCAAGCGTAATCTGGTAATGCAAGCTAACACCTCCGTAAAAGATGATAATCAGTTGTGGTTCTGACTAACCATGGTGGGGACACTCGAGTTGGAAACCTTCGAATCTTCCCCAAACGTTTTTGAATGACTCTCATGGATCTTGGCGGAATGTAGAAATTTTCTTTCTCACGTCCCAGTAGCGTGCATCATCGAAAAAGTTATTAATGAATGCACTCCTGATTCCCTTCCAGCAGGTTATAGACCTGTGAAGGCTTTGTTGACACTGGCTGTTACCGTTCCTTTCTTGATCTTGGCTGATGGATATTCATAATTTAAATTTCATTCATTTTAAACTATCTAATGGGCTCCATTGACTAGATTTTTACAGAGTCAGATCCAAGTGTGGCCCGAGATGTTACCCCTGAAACAAGGATACCAATGGGATATGGTGTTGTAGTCGGATACCAAGGAAGAAGTGAGACCATGAAGAAATTGAAAAGACATGTGAGTGTATATCTAAGAATCATCTTTGATCTTTCAGAAACAAAAGTTATCCCTCACGAATCCCACCAAGTGCCTCATGCCTCCACTGGAACTATTCCTTTTCTGAAGAGTGATGGAAGAGAGCGAGAGCAAAAGAAGAGTGTGGGTAAAAAAAAAGATTCCAGCTTTTTATTTCTTTGAGATTCTCATTATGATGATCAGTTGAGATGATGTGTGGAAAATAATAACCAACGAGTTTTTAAGTTCAAATACACAGTCCTACACTAAGTAAAATTTCAAGTTTCTTTGTAACACTTTGAATTTATCTTGGGTAAAAAGTATATAATAGATATTAAAAGAGTATTATTATGACTTTTATCTTTTTTGTTGAATGGAAACAAAAAAGTGAACATGATTCTTAAGAATGAGCCATTCTTATGATAATTACACCACAATACTATAGATTTCAATTGCGGCAACCCTTGCAGTGATATGTCGGGAGGCGGGAGGCACATGTGTTTCTTCCTAGATTCTATCACCGCACATGTTCAGGTTTCTTTAGGCAGATGCACTGTTGAGGAAGGACCAGTGCCAACAACAGAGCATACAGTCAAAGCACGCAATGATTATCTTCTCAAGTTTGTGAGTTTATGATACTGCTATTTACTTGCAGGCTTTGGTATCTATTAGCTGCTACGTTTTCAAATTATTCGAACAAAAATGTCTACCTTAAACATATTCCAGTCGTATGGAATTATTTTTAATGCTATTTTTGGTCAATTTGTAACACAATAGAAACCAACGTTTTTAAAAACAAAAACAATGTGTCTTCCTCCAAAAGTCGTATCAGGTTATCTCAACAAGATACATAACCACACATCACTCCGGACTCTGCAAGGCGATACTTCGAGTTTTAAAAAGTTACTGATCTTAAATAGACGAGAGTTTTGCAGATAATCAGCCATTTTCCCCTTACATTTTCACATCCCGTTCTCCAAAATATTACGAATAGCTAAATAATTTAGATCCTCATTACATAAACAGAGACAGAGACTGGACCAAAGAAATCGTTTGTTGTTCACTGAATATAAATAGTAAACCAATTCTCAATACAAATTGGGAACCAAGACGTTGCCGTAAACATTCTTTTCTCAACAACACGAAATTTATTACACATTTGTAAACACTCTTTTCCTATTTTTTCAGAAAATTTTATCTATTTTCAGCACTTTAAATACAATTTTCCTTAAATAAGCTTGTAAGTATTTAAAACATTTGATTTAAAAAAATTCTCTTTAGAAACTAATTATATATCTTTTGTTTATTCAATATTTGAATGGATATTTTTTATAAACTAAAACAGTCTTTTCATCAAAAATCTAAACGAATAGTAGCTTTAATAAATTTAAATTCCTAATATTTCAAATAAGAGTTTACTTTTTAAATAAATATAAATTCAGTAACAGACGTCATCATCATCTACATCTATATGTATAATAAATTATTTAATTTAAATATGTGTATAAGAAATGAAATATATAAATATATAATAAAGAAAATAAATAATTGTATTCAGTAACAAGACACAATCAATATAGTAAAATATGTAATAAAGATATTGTAAGGATTATATATTATAAGATATGAGGTAATATTTATTTCAAATAATATGGTTAACTTTGTTTTCATATATGATAATACATATAAGATTCTAATAAAGATGTATATGTATGTCCTTTCTCAAAAAACACATGTATATGTATAAAATGTAACGATAGTTTAATATTATTTATTTTTCTTAAAATACTTTTTGTTATAATGAATAAGTTATTTCTTTTACATCGTGAAATCATTAGTTTTAAAAATGTATAAAGAAAAGGTAAAATAATTTTATATTTACCATTTTATAATAACTAGACAAGTGATAATTTCAAAAAGGAATAGTTAAATTAAAAATTATGAACTTTAGTAATATTTTTAATTAAAAATAAATTATACATTTAAAATAAATTTATACTATTTGTCTTTTATTCGCCCGCCCGTAGGGTGGGTTTAGCCTAGTTTTATTTAAAACTTCTAAAATTTCTATACTGGAACCGACAAAAAAAAACGAGGAATTTTTTTTAATAAAAAAATACACTTGTAGGATACTAAGCCATCAGATACAAAACCTTTAGAGACACAAAACCTGAACATCAGGGGGACGAAGCCCCAATTATGGAAAACATACTTCTGAAACATAGAAATAAAAAGAGCTACTTGCTCACAAACCCCACAACTCAAACTCACAAAAGAAATGGATAGCAATAACCAAGACAAAGAACAACCTGAAAACAAACGAATTAGGAGTAATCATGAGGAAGAAATTAACTTCGCCTACTCTAATGGTAAAAGGGAGGAGAAGCGTAGTTCACTTCTATTGCTACATTTACAGACATCCAATGTCTTGATGAGCTGCAGACTCGAGCCACCCAACAAGAGAAACAAACTGATTTTCCCTACAGTAATCAGAAAGGCAAACACAAACCAGAAACTAGGCCTGGGTGTTCGGATTTTCGGATCGGGTTCGGGTCAGTTTCTTTAGGGTAAGGGTCTTTCGGATCCTAAATATTTGGATCCAATAGGTATTTGTAAATTTTTGGTTCAGGTTTGGGTCGATTTTTTCTGGGTCCGGGTCGGTTCATATCTATAGTTAAAACACCCGTAAAATATCCGTAATTTTTGGGTCTATATCGGGTCCAGGTCAGGTTCAGGTATTTAAGATCTGAAAATGATACAAAATACCCAAACTCCATCAAAAATTTAGTTAAAATCTGTTATATATATATCTAAAATTATACAAAATAAATTTAAATAAAATATTAATAATTAAAATAAAAAATTTAAACTCTAAATTTTACATTTAAAACTTCATATTACTTTAAAATGTTACCGAAATAATAACAAAGATTGTTAAAAAACTATTTTAACTAAATCATAAAATAAAACATAGAAAATAGAACACAAAATCAAAGTTTTTTTGATATTCATGTTTTTAAGTCAGGTATAATCGGTTCTTATCGAGTCGGATCTTTTCTGGTTGTTTTTTTGGATACGGGTCTAATCAGGTCGTTCTTTTTGGTTCCGGTTCTTTTAGATACTTGTAAATTTTTGGTTCGATTACATATCGGGTATTTATGGATCAGTTCTAGTTCAGGTTTTCGAATCCAAATAAAATATCTAGATCTACCAGAAACCAGCCTTATTTGCAGCTAGACTAAGAGTAACGGAAGCCTGACGACACCTAGATACACTAAAGGATGATTGACAACTTCAAAACAAGACCAAACCACCAAACTTTTCCAGACAGAAAAGGAGAAAAACAGACACTCAAACCACTCAAACACCTTTAAAACCACTCTACCCGATTAGATCTGAACCGAGAATAGCATATTGAGCTAAATCAAAACCTGCACAAACACCTAAAACCATATCTACAACAAATAATACGTTAGGAACCGTATGAGTAAGAATTTAACTCCAAGAATTCATAGCCAAAAAAAATCAGAAAGTAAAGAAAAGAGTTTCTTCAATGTTTAAAAATACAAGCATAAGGAAGAAAAAAAGTATTTTTGGGTAAGGAATCATATTTAAAATGAAAATAAATCACAAAACCTCTCTGATGATGTCATGAGACTCATTCCTGCACCTAGGTTGCAAGTTCGGATTCTATTAGAAGGAACTACCTCATGATGTTTATGGACATCATATGGATATGGACCTTTGTTTTAGGAATATCTTTTGGAAAAAAAAATTTCTCCGATGATGGCACCATGGACACATCATTGCAGGAAAATTTAACAACTCACCAGAAAAGAAAAAAAAGCACTAGAAGGAATAGTGAAAAAAAAACTAGGGATATCAAATTTAGTTATATAAAACAAGTTGAAAAAAACAACCAAGGTTTGTATTGTGAAGTGTTGGAATCGGAAGGTTCCAGATGGAAATAAAACTCTTTTCTTTTGAGATGGAAATAGTAATTCTTCTACACACTTCTTTGCCTCTTCTCCAAGCATCCCAAAGAAATCATACTCATATATCTTCTACGGAGCGAAATCTCCGTCGCCTTTGAAAAACCCTTTTTACACGCTTCTTCAACAACCTCACATGGCGTCCAGGCGATTATCCAAGTCCGCTGCTTCTGCAGCCATCAGGGCGTATAATACTTTCTCGAAACCCTCTCTCCTCCTCCGTTCTCGCGCTATCTCCGCCTCCGCTCACCACTTCACATCGATTTCCTCTCCCAATTCCTTCCTTGTCCGGCCAAATTCTTCCATCGGCGTTCCCGGAAACGCCACCCCTCATGGCCGCCAACTGTTACCTCTTCCTTTTCAATTCCTTTCTCCGCGCCGCTTCTCGGCCACCGCAGCTCAGGTTCGTGGGTCGGGAAAGTTTGAATCTTTCGTAAAGAAAGTGTGTTGATTTGTCCTTTCCATGTCTTTCTCTGTATGTAGACTAATCAAAACTCGTATACGGAGATGGCTTGGGAAGGGATTCTTAACGCCTTTGACGCAGCTCGTGTTTCTAAGCAACAAATCGTGGAGTCGGAGCATTTGATGAAAGCTCTCTTAGAGCAGAAAGATGGTCTCGCCAGGAGAATCTTTGCAAAGGCTGGTATCGACAATAGCTCTGTTCTTCAGGCTACAGACGCCTTCATTTCTACACAACCAAAGGTGTTTTTTTATTTATTTTTTTTTATTTTTTTTTATTTTTTTTTTATTTTCCTGCCTGCTTTCTCACTAGGCTTCGTGATTGATTTAACTTGATTTTGTTGTTGTGACCGTTAGGTTACTGGTGATACCAGTGGACAGGTACTAGGATCATCTCTTAGCACTGTGTTACAAAACGCAGAGAGGTATAAGAAGGAGTTTCAAGATGATTATGTGTCCGTCGAACATCTTCTCTTGGCCTTTTATTCGGACAAAAGGTTCGGACTAGAGTTTTTCAAGAACCTGAAACTTAATGAGGAAGCCTTGAAGGAAGTTATTAAAGACGTCCGCGGTAGTCAACGAGTTACTGATCAAAGTAAGTCTTCTTCTCAAGCTGACAAAAGATAGCATCATCACTGAACCCTGCATCCTTGTGATGTAGATCCTGAAGGAAAATATGATGCACTTGAAAAGTATGGGAATGATTTGACTGAGATGGCCAGACGAGGAAAACTCGATCCTGTCATTGGAAGGGATGATGAAATTCGGCGGTGCATCCAGATATTGTGCAGGAGGACTAAAAACAATCCTGTTATCATCGGTGAACCTGGTGTAGGTAAAACTGCAATCGCTGAAGGGTAAGGTTTCCACTTATGATTTTACTCTCTTCTGACCACTTTTTACTGAGAGGTTTTTAACTTCCTCAGGTTGGCGCAGCGAATTGTACGAGGGGATGTCCCTGAACCTCTCATGAATAGGAAGGTTGCCCCCATTTCGCTTTTTGTTTGTTTACCTTTTCTCTTCTCTAAGGGCCAGATGAAGATTTGAACATATTCTTGGCTTTGTTGCTTTGTCATGTAGTTAATATCTCTTGACATGGGTTCACTACTTGCTGGTGCCAAATTTCGAGGAGATTTTGAGGAACGGTTGAAAGCTGTACTGAAGGAAGTAACTGCTTCCAATGGACAGACTATCTTGTTCATTGATGAAATTCACACTGTTGTTGGTGCAGGTACGTTTTATTTTAACCACCAACTATAAAAATTCTTAGATACAGCTTGGAAAAACCTAGTAATGCGTTGTTGAATGAAACTACTGAATGGGTTGATATTGTTTTGCTTGTGTAGGAGCTACCGGTGGAGCAATGGATGCAAGCAACCTCTTGAAACCAATGCTTGGAAGAGGTGAACTGAGATGCATTGGTGCAACTACTCTGACTGAATACCGCAAATACATCGAGAAAGATCCAGCTCTGGAACGTAGGTTCCAGCAAGTGTTATGTGGTCAACCATCTGTTGAAGACACCATTTCGATTCTTCGTGGGTTAAGAGAGCGGTACGAGTTACACCATGGTGTTAAAATATCAGATGGTTCCCTTGTTTCAGCAGCGGTTCTGTCAGACCGCTACATCACTGAACGCTTCCTGCCAGACAAAGGTATCAACTTGCACCTTGTTAGTATCACTCCGAGAGCAGCATTGGTTTTTAAGATGGAAGTTGTTTTGTTTTGTTTCAGCTATTGATCTTGTTGACGAAGCTGCTGCAAAGCTGAAGATGGAGATCACCTCTAAACCAACTGAACTCGATGAAATAGACAGAGCTGTGATCAAACTGGAGATGGAGAAGCTTTCTTTGAAAAATGATACTGACAAGGCATCAAAAGAACGCCTACAAAAGATCGAGAATGATTTGACCGCTCTCAAAGAAAAACAGAAAGAATTCAGTGACCAATGGGAGCAAGAGAAGTCTCTCATGACTAGAATACGTTCATTTAAAGAAGAGGTACAAGATCTGGAGCACTTTCTTTGTTTTGTATAGTACTTTTAGTGGTTTGATCACTTTTGGTGGTTGCTTAATGTCTTTCTAAACTTTTTTTAATGTTTTATAGATCGATCGTGTGAACCTGGAAATTGAATCTGCTGAACGTGAATATGATCTACAACGTGCTGCTGAGCTTAAGTATGGAACACTTATGTCCCTTCAACGCCAGTTAGAAGAAGCTGAGAAAAATCTCACCAAGTTCAGAGAGTCTGGACAGTCATTACTTCGAGAAGAGGTAACCGATCTTGACATAGCAGAGATAGTAAGCAAATGGACCGGTATTCCACTGTCGAATCTTCAGCAGTCAGAGAGAGAAAAACTGGTCATGTTGGAACAAGTGCTCCACAAGAGAGTTGTGGGTCAAGACATGGCGGTAAAATCAGTAGCAGATGCTATCCGACGTTCAAGGGCTGGTCTCTCTGATCCTAACCGTCCCATAGCCAGTTTTATGTTCATGGGTCCAACAGGTGTTGGTAAAACCGAGCTTGCCAAAGCTCTAGCCGGATACCTTTTCAACACTGAAAACGCAATAGTGAGGATCGACATGAGTGAGTACATGGAAAAATTCTCAGTCTCACGGCTCGTTGGTGCACCACCTGGCTATGTCGGTTATGAAGAAGGTGGGCAGTTGACTGAAGCTGTTCGCAGGAGACCCTATTCAGTGGTTTTGTTTGATGAGATCGAGAAAGCCCATCCTGACGTCTTCAATATCCTGCTACAGCTTCTTGACGATGGAAGGATAACCGATTCTCAAGGGAGGAGAGTAAGTTTCACAAACTGTGTTGTGATTATGACATCTAATATAGGATCCCATCACATACTTGAGACTCTCGGCAACAGTGAAGATGGCAAAGAAGCAGTGTATGAGTTGATGAAGCGGCAAGTTGTGGACTTAGCAAGACAAACTTTCAGGCCAGAGTTCATGAACAGAATCGATGAGTACATAGTCTTCCAGCCGCTAGACTCAAAAGAAATCTCCAAAATTGTTGAGTTGCAGGTAAATTATAATTAACTGGTTTACATCCCAGTTTCGTTTGGATTTGGTTTGGTCTTTGATGTATTGTGTAACCATGTGGTGTAGCTGGAACGAGTGAAGAACAGGATGGAACAGAAGAAAATAAAGCTTCACTACACAAAAGAAGCAGTGGATCTTCTTTCTCAGCTTGGGTTTGATCCCAACTATGGGGCAAGGCCTGTTAAGAGAGTGATCCAACAGATGGTGGAGAATGAGATCGCTGTTGAAGTTTTGAAAGGAGATTTTGCAGCGGAGGATACTATCCTTCTCGATGTTGACCAGACAAACAACAAATTGGTCGTCAAGAAGCTTGAGAACAATGCTCCCATCGAGGAAATGGCAGCTTGATCAGACTAGAAACAAACATGAAACTAAAGTCTTTTCAGCGTTTTTGTTACTCTTTGTTCTATGTTATGTAGATTCAGAAGCTCTGTTTTCTGACACGTGCGGATGGATGATGTTTAAAGGGTTTATCTCCTGCCGACAGAAGCAACACACCTACTTCTTTGTCCATAAGCGTTTTGAATTAAAACTAGGAGCAGGGAGTAACGTGCTATGATAATTCATGGAGAGTTCTTGGCAAGAACTCCGAAAAGTATATAAATTACAAAAGAAACTGATATTCTAACAGAAATTGATGTTTTACAATCTCTATAATATTATGTGAAAAGTCATTTTTCCGGATGTCGTGCTCAGTTGATTATTATGATATCTTTAATGAATTAAAAAATTACAATAAAACAATATTATTTTCTTTTTAAAAATTTCCAAATAATAATATAAAATAAAAAAAAGAAAACATTTATAAAGTTTAAAAACTAATTTAAAAACGAAAAATATATGTATATATAATATGATTTCATAAAACAAAAGAAAGTTTACAAAATAGTAATATTTCATTTAAAATATATTTTTCACTAACATAAAAATATACTTTTGAAGTAATAAAATATTTTCTTTGTATCTACTATATCTTCTTAGATGAAAACAATATTTGTATATAATATGGTTTCATAAAAAATATTCATACAGATGATCTTGATATTAAAAAAGAAATATTTTTTTAAAAAACATAATTTTACACAATACAAATAAATAGATTTGCAATATAATAGAATTTTTTTATCTGTCTATTTTCTTAGATTATTACATAAAATAATTAAATAACATAATTTGATATATGTTTAATTGACAAAAAATAATTTATAATTAGTATTGTTGAAATATTTTTTTTTCATATATTTAGTTGACTATAATATCTTACAAATACATCAAAACATATAAATTATATTTTACTTATATAATATAATTTCTCAAAAACAATCACATTTTTACTGCATATTTTAAGATATTAAAAAAACTAAAAATAAATATTAACAATTAACATCTTTTGATCAAATAACTACAACATGAGTGACTCGACTAAACCAACTTATATCTAAAATCATGGATGTAACTAAAATTAGAATATATAATTTATTTATTTTATAGGAATATATAATTAATAATATATTTATTTTATAAATTAAAATTATAGGATGACTTAAAACATATTAACAAATAAAAAATAAAATATTAACTAACTGTAACAATTTAGTTATTTTGTAAATTTACATATATGCATGAGACTTAAGAATATTATCATTATATTAATATATGTAATTTGAAATCACACACCTTATTTTATTTTTTTATTCTAAGCACAATATATCTTAAGTTATACATAATCTTACTAAATTATACTTACATATCTAAGACAACAATCAACCTAAATGAAAATAAGAAAAAATAATAAAAAAATAATATATTTAGAATAAAAAATATTATAATTGAATTCAAAGAAATAGATGGAATCCAATATGTCCAAATGATAACTAAATCGACTGTAAAAACAACAAAAGCGATTAGATATAAAATATCTAAAAATCATATGTATAATTAAAGTAATATAATATTATTAATATAAATTATACATACAAATTATAAATTAATTTAAAACTAAAATTAAATATCGATCAATTATTATAATATATTTATTTTATAAATATTTATGTATGTGCATAAGCACGGGAAAATCACCTAGTTAAATGTTATTTAAGTGTATTAAAAAAATTATAAATCTATAATTTGTAGGGTTTCATAAATTTGTCCTCTGAAAACCCGTTTCACTTTTAAAAAAAAGTAAAAAATAAAAATCTCGAGAACATCTATATTATTAAAACTGGATTAAATTTTGAGATTGTTTGAAAATATAGATATCAATATAAATGATAATTGCGTGGAAACATGGATAGCTGTATTAAAAAATTATAGTATTTTTTAGTAATTTGATTAATTATATTACTTTACCATTACATCACATCATTAATTATACTTACCTTAATAATAAATCAAATTATTAATTATATTATCATAAAAAGTAGTAGTGCAGAATTTTTTTATTAGCCAATCAATATTAATTTTGTGAAAATTAAAAATCAAAAATTTAATATAAACGGATTTCGCATATGGTTAATATTTTGGTGTAATATGTTTTACTAAAACTTTCTTCTATCTCAGTTTCAATCGGTGAAAAATATAAGTAACCAAACACATAATTAAAAGGTATAATTTATGTGAACAAAATAATTAAAATACATTTATTGTCACTCAATTTTTTACTTCATATAAATTATTTTACTAAATAAAAAAATTCTTTTTATTTCTCTTATTTTAGCCAAACATATAAAAAGAGTATTTTTTTTTCTTAATTTATTTTCAGAATCAGTTAGGTATGGACATTTGGGTATTTATTCAGGTATAAGTTGTTTCTTTTGTGATCAATTTTTTTTGAGTTTTGAAATTAGACCCTACTTGTATATTATAAATTTATGTATGGGGATCGAGTTGGGTCCTTCCGGATCTGAGTGATTTTGATTCTGATGTGTAGGAACATAAAAATATATGAATAACCAATGTATTTGAAACGAGTTTGGATATTTATTACAAAAATAATCTTATTATCCGATTCAGTCCAGATCTTTTGAATACAATTAGTTATACGGCAACACTTCTAAAATATATAACACTAATCATGAAAAACGAATATCAATATATAAAACATAAAAATCAATACATACGCGGACGCGCAGGTCAAACTCTAATTTTCTTTTATATTTTCAAAAGATATGTTCTTACGAATCTAATTTTTTATGAGATGAACTTGAGAAATTTAACCAAATCAAATCGGAGAAACGATTTAATAAATTAAACACGTTCTCATATCGCTAGAATTGAATCGGATCCCTTCTGTTTGATGGCCTCCGACATTGAAATCTTTGTTTATTATAAGTAGTTTTCTTAGTAATTCCATTGTCTGGTCAATAATTGAGTCAATAACACTCATTAATGATATTTTAGCTTACTAAATTAGTTGGTGACTTTGAAATGTCAGTCGTGTCTTTTAATGGGGGAAACAATCTGATACATTTGGCTTAGCCTGTTAAACAATTGAATTTTCAACTTTCAATTGAGTCTACCATTTTTTATCTGGTTCAACAGTTGATTTATATGGTCTAAAGGTTAACGTTACTATGTGTACAAAAAAGGTTAAAGTTACTTTACGTTTCACAAAATCTCAATAAACTAAAGGGAAATAGACCATGTAACCCAATCAAAACTTTTTTTTTTCCTTCTATTCCAGGGATCTCGGAGACAGAAAGGGTAGTATTCAATGCTTAAATAGGGCATTTACATGACACCCACCCAAAAGGCACTATAAGAAAAAGGGTTTTCTTAGCGGCTGAAAATTGCTATCTATAGATACCATAGCGTTATTGCAAGCGCTATGTCATCGCCCGTTATAATAGGTCGAAGACTTTAGATAGCGCTTTTTTGCGCTGCTATCGTATTCCGATATACAATAGCGGTTTATGAATGCTATTATATATTATATAATAGCGCTTTATTAACGCGATCAAATATTATTTAATAGCGTTTTTAAAAAGCCATAGTTAATATTACCATAGCAGTTATATAAGTGCTACTGTTTCTATACTCTTTTAAAGTAGTTTCGTTTCGGTATTTATAATTATATATATTTTATATATAAATATTTTTAACTATTTTTAGAAACATAAATTTCGGATTTAGAAATAGAAATTTTATTATAATAAAGATACACTCATTTTTAAGTTCAACATTACATGAAACTCATAATTATGACAAAGTACTAAGACAATTGAAAGTTCTCAATTTCACAACTCATCACTCATATGAAAACAACCTTATCAGTTGGCCACGCCACTGTGCTCCCTATTGCATCACCTATGACTTCAATTTCAGAGTTTGGTCTCCACACTCGTGCATCATCTATCTTGGAAACCTCTACCAAGACCTTAGAAGCATTGGGACCTAAAGGGATGAAATGAACCTTGTCTGCTGGATCTGTTGATAACACACGACCCCAAGCTACTGTTTGTCCAGAGTTATGACAGTCCAAAAGAGCACACTTCTGTTTACCAACTTTGTTGCTACTACCAGTGCTGTTACTAGTTCTGGAAGACCAAAAAAAAAGACCAACACAACACAATCACAATAACATCACAGAATTGCAACATATCGAAGACAAATTAACTGGCATCTGAAGCTTACCGCATTAGGTTTCTTGGTTGATTCAGCAGTTGTATCAGATAGTCGTGCCCTATCAATTGGCCAAGCAATGATCTGATGTAGTGCATCACCCATGTTTGACATTCCAGGCGCTGGTCTCCATAGGAAAGCAGAATCTTTAACAACTACTTCAACTTTTATAATTGCAGCATTCGGTCCAAGCGGAATATCGTTCACCAAATGGTTAGGTTCAGTTGACAACAGTACTCCCTCAGCAATCAACTCATTTCCAGTAATCAAATATTTGTACCCTTCCTACTGATGCATCCATAGTCTAATAATCATCCCAAATGTATTCTATATTAGTAATCGATTTTCAATGTGAATTTGAAAATAACACAAGAAATTCCAGTTTACCTCTGACCCGACAGTGTTAGCATGTTATGAGAAGTCATCGTCCAATATTAACTTGTCGGATGGCCATGCAATTTTAACTCCTACAGCTTCAGCAAGTGTTCCAATACTTGTAGTTGGTCTCCAGACACATGCATCTTCGACTGCTACAGAGTTGACAATTACAGCTGCTGCATTAGGACCCAGAGGAATTCGACCAATCTTATATGTGGGTTCACTTGAGTAGTATTCTCCTTCACCTACAACCACATCATCAGTCGAAATCCAATCCAGTATCTGGCACCTTATTCCTCTCTTGCTACCATCGCTTCTTTCAGAACTAGAAACATCATCTTTATGTGCTTAAAACAACAAAAAAAAACAAGTAAGCATCATATTGAAAGACCAAGTACAATTAATTGGACAAGTGTATAAGAAAGTTACCTTTTTGCCAGCTAAGTCAATAACAACATTTTGCAACTTTTCAAGCTTGGTAATTAATTCCGCTTGAGTAGCTTCAAGTTTCTGGACATGTTTGTCTCTAGCTTGTAAGTAAGCCATCTTCGTAATAGTGGCTCCTCTGCCCATCCCCCTAACTCTTCCTGGTCTCTCTTTTCCGAGAACTTGACTCACAGCATCTTCACCAATGTTATCCGAGGAGTTAGAATCTATTTCACTGTCAATTGTCTTGATCTTTTCCTGCAAAGAAAAAACGAAGACATTACGAAATTGTCTTGATCCTTAACTAATAAGAATTCATAATATGCTTACAATAGTTTCAGCGTGTGCTTCATTCACGGGTCTCCCATCTGAATGCGTATGTCCTGCTACCCAAACCTTAGTTCTAGTAACTTTCTTAGGATCATCGCTGTATCTTTTCTACAAGTTCGATCAACTAAAGTCATTACTTTTCTCCCAAATTCAAAAAATTAACAAACATACCATCTCATGAGCTAGGCGACTCATGCCTTTTCGGCTTGTTGTGTGCGGAATTTGAATCTTCCTAAGTCTTCTGTATTTATCACTTTGTACCTATTAACACAACCATCAGTTACCATAACTTTTATCTAAAATAAATCGTATAAGTAATCAAGCCTCATTAACTATAACCTTAAAATCTGTGGTGCACCTAGCTTTCACCCAACTGTTCCAAGCAGAAGAAGATTGTTTGTTGCTAGGCTTCATTTTCTGTATCTGAGCCTTGTTTTTAATAGAACTGGCTATAGAAGTCAGCCTAGATTTCGAGGCCCTCCACAAGCAACCCATCTGCTTAAAGGCTGCATCTTTTTGCCATTCCTCTGTCAAGTTGAACCTCCCCTGTCAAATATTGAAACGTTAAACACTAAAACAATTTAAACTAGTACTCCATCGAAAAAACTTATAAAAATTACCTGAATCTCTTCCCATAAAGCGTCTTTTGTTGTTTCTTCGTCGTGTCTCCAGTCATCTAGCAATACTGGCACATGCTCCCTCACAAGAGGACCAAGAAAGGAGGAGAGTGTCACTGATCCACTACCGACATGCTCACCTATGGAGTTGAACTCTACATCTACCTTGTCCTCTGCATTTTTGGCCACTTTGCGCATTTTAGTTAGACCCCTTGTCTTCCTCATTTTGATCTCGGATTGCTGTGTCTGAGTGTCATAGGTGTTGGACACTACATTGCTACAAGCAGGGATGGGTTCTTCAACTTCAGTTGGTGAATGTTGATCCACTTCTACGTCTTGCACCTCTTCCTCAGTCGATTCTTTAGCAGCACTCTCTTCTCTTTCATTAACCTTCGGAGCATTCTTCTTTTGTTTCTTATGAACCTCTGACCCGACAGGACTCGCATCAACACCTGCTTGACGCTTACTGCGACGGTTTTGCTCATTAACAGCTTGAGATTTCATCATTGCAGAGAACCTGAAACAAAACTAGAATTTTTAGTATCTAAACATCAACAAGGACACCTTCACAGTCTTCCCTAACACAGAAACTCTCATCATCAGATTGATATCCTATATCTTCAATTGGCTGGACTGATGGTTCAAAATCGATCTTCTCTTCTGTCTCTAACTCATGGTATCCTCTTAGTGGTGCCCGCATAACAACATACCAAGGTGAGCTTTCATATTCTCTAGAATGGAAGACCTGTTTAGCTTGTGATGGCAGAATGTATGGATCGTTTGCAAATGATGACTGGTTCATATGAAGATTGACAAGTGTGAACCCTTCTTCCTCTTTAACTCCTTTCCCTTTGTGAGCCCAACTACACTTAAACATGGGAACTTGGAATATATGGTAGTCTACCAATATGATCTCCTTAATCACTCCATAGTAAGCTACCATGTCCGCCATTTGCTTAGAATCTTTAGCACTAGCTCGACACATCGAAAATGCTTCATATGCAACCCCACTATTCTGTGTAGTGCGCTTTACATCATCAGAATGGTATCGATGTCCATTCACCACGTATCCCTTGTATGTGTGAGCAATATTCATTGGTCCAAAAGCAAGCCATCTCAGCCTTTTCGAATGTTCCTTCGAGTTATTAGGTATCTAATTAACATGAAACATGTAGCAGAGTTAATAATCATACAAAAATGTAAAGATTAAAGCTTATAATAAGCTCATTTACCTTATCTTTTATCCACTGGGGGAACCTTTCTGTGTGATATTTCCACAGTAGAGTTTCATTTTGTGCGCATCTTTCATCAGTAGCTTCCAGTTCTTCCAAATGCAACCTGGTTTCTTTAAGTTAGACGATGTATAACAACTTTATATATCTAACTGCTGTTTTACTTACCCAATATACGGATCCATGACTGCTGTATTCATGAGGATATAACGATGAGCTATATCTCTCTCCTTATCTGTGAGGGTTACTTTTGTAGCTTTCTGTAATGGTCTTCCTTCAAGGTCATTCTGAGTTGCCTCAATATCTTCATTTCTATTAATTGCTTCTTGGACTGGAACAGATTTTCGAAGGAACTCCATACAAAACGCAATGCATTCACTAGACAAATATCCCTCAGCCTCAATATCTCTTTCCTTTTATCTGATCTAAAGAAAACACGAAATTGAGTAACAAATGAAAAGAAAACTTTTTTTTTTCAGTGAAAAGTGATTCTGCTACAGTAACTATGCTACAGTAACTCCCGATTTTCTGCTACAGTGTCGGTCGATGTTGCTGCTACAGTATCGGTCGATTTCATTGCTACAGTGTCGCTCGATGCTACAGTGCCTCTGCTACAGTGTCGTCGTTACTGTTCACTTTTTTTTTTTTTTTTAAACCTGAAATCATAAAAAACAAAGAATCAGTAATAAATGAAAAAAACCAAATATAAAACAAACCTAACAGTGGGTTGCCTCTCACTCAGCGCTTATTTTAAGTCATTAGCTTGACTTCTGGAGATCTGATTTAGTCTGGATGAGAATGTGAACTTGCTCCAAAACAAGTCTCAGTGTCCCTCTTCCTCATTTTGTTGATGCAGTTAATGAAAGCTCGTGCAGAAAGTTCCCCTTTATCTCTCATCTCTGGATCACATAGCACTCTAACCTTGGTAAAAGGTTCATGACCTCCTCTGCAGTTTACTCTACGCTCAAGACTTCCCTCCTGGCATTGTGAAGGAACTAGTGACAGGAAATCAGCATCTATATTCTTTTTCCTCTTCTTCTTCTTCCTCTTCCTGGTCCTTCCCCCAGACTTAGACGTTTCTGTCACGGCCTGTTCTGAAATATGGAGGGTGTCGACCGATGCTGGTTCTGTTGGACCTTTATCAAAGTCACTTCTATCTGGTGGAATTGGAGATTCATCTTCAAAAACAAAGTAGGAAACGCAATCTTTACTGGATCATGTATCCTGTTCACTCTTTTGTGAATCCCAACAGCTTCACAGGGTCTATGATGTTTAGGGACAGAAAGGTGTGAAGTCTCAAACTTGTGCACTCTCTCATCAATTGGTTCCATCTTAATTGTGTATCCTGGCAGCTCATACAACCATGTGTGTCGATCGATTGTTTCTGGTGGGTATCGATCGATATCAGTTGCGTCTGGTCGATCGATGCAATCAGGAGGTTTACGATCGATGATGTGGGGTGGGTGTCGATCGTCATCAAGCCTCTGCTTAAGCCATTTTTCCAACTCCAAGTAGTCTTCTAGGGTGACTTTGTCTATATCGGAGGTAAGATCATAGCTTGATTCATCTGTGCTCTCCTGTGTTGAGTCTGCAATGTCCTGAAGACAACTCGAACTTTCAGAGATTTCAAGTGGTATTGATCTGTGACAGACGTCTGTGTCGATCGATGTCGGAACGCTGATGTCGATCGATGGTGTGGTGGTTATGTCGATCGATGGTGAGGTTGTGGGGTCGATCGATGCTGATACTAGTTTTGCAGGCTCGCGAGTTGAATCAGCTGTGTGTGCTTCATCGTCAGACAACTTTATGCAAGAGATAAAGCCCTTGCTTCTGGTCTTGTCCACAGAATCGTAGTAGACTCCTTCATCAATGTTAGTCAAGCACATCCTATTCTTCTTTAGATCACAAACTGCTCCCACCGTAGCCATGAAGGCTCTTCCAAAAAGAAGAGAAGATGGCTTGCCTGATTTAATCTCCAAAACATGAAAGTCCACAGGAATAGTGCAGTCTCCTATCTCCACCTTAACATTCCTGATCATGCCTTCTGAGTTTGCATTGGAGTTATCCACGAAAGTGAAACTATCTTGAGAAGGTTCAATCTTTAGACCTAATAGGTCAGCAGTATCTATGGACATGATGCTAACTGCAGATCCAGTATCGCAGAGGGCATTTGGCAAATCATTGTTTTGTATAGAGCATGGAATCAGGAACTTTCCAGGATCTTGTTCCTTCTTCAGAGTCCTTTAGGCTTACGACAGACCTTGTTGAATAGTTGCTCAATGTCCTCATATGTCTCTCTGCTCTCTCTGAAGAAATTACCAAGTTTATACTTATAGTATGCATCCACGAAAGACATATCGTTAGGAACCCTCTTCACCCTCTTGTGAAATCCATCAAGTTCCACTTTGTTAACTTCTCTCCTGAGGTGTTTGGAAATAAAGAGTTTCCTAGATTTGACTCTCTTCTCACGTTGAACTCCTTCTTTCGTTGCCTGCACTTCCATCACATGTTCATATCCATCCCTTTGGTGTTGATCAATCTCAACGAGAGAGGTTTCAGCTAATGTTGAGTTCTCTTTCTCTGTTGCGCCTTCAGTTTGCTGACTGATCTGCTCTGTTTTCCCTAAGCAAACTGATGTCTGTGATGGATTTTGAGTGGCATTCAAGCGGTGTGCATCAAGATCTGGCAAGCGTACTTGGTATGGCGTGGATGGATGTCGATCGGTTCTCTGCTGCTCTTGTCGATCGATGCTCCCATGTTCCTGTCGGTCGATTCTCTCGTGATGTTGTCGATCGATTTTTTCAGCTTGTTGTCGATCAACGTCATTTGGTCGGATGCGAACTAGGGTGGGAGGATGAGGGTGTCGAGCGGTAAAGTCAGAGTGGCTCTGAATTCGGACAGTCTTATCCGATCCAAAAAGTGATGTCGATCGATGCTTGTCAGAAGGCGTCGGTCGACTCTCAGGCGATGATGTCGAGCGATGTTTAGATGTTGGTGTCGGTCGACACCAGTACGAGCTTCCCACAGACATAGAACTTTCGACTAGAAAAACATCTTCTTCCCGCTTCTCCTGCTCAAGTATTTCCCCAAATTCATTATCTAAGATGGAATCTCTCTGGTGTCCTTCAATGGCTTGATCAACAGTGTTTTTGGACACGGGATGAACAGTAACTTGATGAACAGTATCGCGATGAACAGTACCGTGATGAACAGTAACTGCGTGAATAGTGTCGCGATGAATAGTACCGCGATGAACAGTAACTGTGTGAACAGTGTCGATCGACGCGGGATAAACAGTATCAATCGACGTCGGGTGAACAGTGTCGATCGATGTTGGATGAACAGTATCGATCGATGTCGGATGAACAGTACTTTTCTTTTGAAAAAGTGCTTATTGCTTCTTCACAGCTTCTTTAGTCTGAGAAGCTTGGGTGTATAGCATCTTGACACGGGTATCTAAGGTTTTTAATATTCCATTCACCTCTTTGCAGAGAAAATCCAAATGCAGATTCAAATCCTCAGTCATCTCCTGCTGGTCTTTCAAAAACTTCTCTAGCATAAATTTCATCTCCTCTATATCACGCTGATCTTCATCCTGGCATACAGCTTGCTCCACCAGTGAGACTTCATGTATGGAACCAATCTCAGCCTCAAAGATCTTGTTGTCATCCTTCACAGCTGAATTTATCCTGTGTATATCCAGATTTTTGGCACTGTTGCTAACACCAAATTCTCAATCAGTCTCTTAGCTTCCTCTAGGGTTCTTGTCTCAAGGATATCGTACATCAATACCCTTGATGAACCTCTTCAACAGCTGAATCTCTGTAAAACCATGATGTGGACAGTCCCTTTGGTATCTCCTAAACCTCTCCCAAGAGCTTATAAAAGTTTCTATAGGTCCTTGAGAGAATGTCCAAATTTTATCCCTTATCTCATCAGCCCTTCCTTCGTTGAAGAATTCAGTCAGAAACGACGTCCTGACATCACTCCAGGTAGTGAGAGACCCCGGTGGTAAGTGCCTCTGCCAAGTTTTTGCTTTCCCAGATAGAGAATGCTTGAACACCTTGCAAATGATGTAGTCTGTGGCTGCTTCATTCTCATTTATTCCAGACACATAATCTTCTAGTGTCTCAATATGGTCAAAGGGGTTTTCTTGAGGAAGACCATGAAAAGGGTGCTGAGCCACATGAGAGAAGTATCTGGCTTTCATATCAACACCTTGTATTGCTGGAGGTTGAATTGCAGATCTGTTGGTATAGAACCGACTAGGTCTGATCCATTCTGCTATCGTTCTCTGACAAGAAACTTTAGCATCCTCAGTGGTAGCAGATGGCTCAAGGATTGGAGTCCCTTGTCCATCTATCTTCTGACCTGCTGCGTTACGCAGATGACACTCCTGGTCATGCAGGTCTTCGTTCTCATCTTGTACAAGAATTATATTCCCAACCATGTCTCGCGGCTCAGTATCGATCGATGTTCGAGGTGAAGCATCGATCGATGTCGGGTGGAAAATATCGGTCGACAGAAGAGTAGCTTCGGTCGATGGGGGTGGGCGAGTATCGGTCGACAAAGACGGTGTCTCGGTTGACTGTGGTTGGCGAGTGTCGATCGACGAACTAGTGTTGTTGTCGATCGATGGGGAACGTCTTTCTTTGCGGATTGAACGCTCCAATCTTGTAGGATCTGAGACGAAAAGTAATTCCTCCTTCTTGCTTTTGGTACTGATAGGCATGTACCTGAAAAACAAGAAATTTTTTTTCAGTAAGTAACTATAACAGTAAATAAAACCTAGACTAAACCTATTAATCAGGTCTAATGGCGAATCCTTGCTCCCCGGCAACGGCGCCAAATTTGATATCACTCAAATTACCCTAAGGAGTGATCTTACTCTCTCAAATAAGAGGTTCGATTGTAGTACTCTAGGGATCGAATCCACAGAGAGCAGGGACACACAATAGACTATAGAAATCAAGGTTAAGCTAGGCAATCAATATTAAAACAGTAAATAAAGCAATGTGAACAAGGCAGTTGTTCAATTGATTGAAGTTGTAAACAATAATAAGAAATAGCTAGACCTAGGGATTTATCAATCAAGAGATTCAAAACTACAATTTAAGGATGCTAAGGAATTATAGATTCAATTCTAGAACTCTATTATGATACGCAAGTAATCATCTCTCTCAAGCAATTACTAATCATATGTTTAAGTCTCTGTTCCAGCTTTCGCATGCGAACAAGAAGTGAGTGTCGATCGATGCTATGGCCTGAGCATCGATCGATACTTCCTCAGACAAAATTGATTATGTTCAACTAGATTCTTAGAAAAAATTCTCATATGCGCCTAAGTATCTAATCCAGCAGGATTCGGGTTCCGTTAATTGAGTGCACTTTAATGTATCTCAATTGTCCTATGATTCTAGGGTCAAACAATAAGTCACACTTTCATGTGAATAAAACTATTCCAGATCCTAGTATTACAAATCACCCTGGTGTAGAAGTTCTATATATAACCTAGCAAAAATTGATTATCAGTTTGACATTAATCTCATAAAATCCCTAAACCTAGCAGGTGGATCTATTCAGACATGATAGTTGTCACAGAAATCATAGAAAGAATAGATGAACAGAATAGAATAATAAAACCAATGGAGTTCCAAGAGGACTCTTAAGGATTTCCTCTCTTCTCTCCAACCCTAAAACTAAGAAAGAACAATAGAATAAAGCTTAGCCGTCAACAATGGCTTAGAAATAACATAAATAAGGTTTATGGTCGTCCAAGGGTATTCTGGTAATTTGTGATAGCTTCTGGGCTTCAGGCGGTCATAAAATATACTCGACCCACATT
This sequence comes from Brassica juncea, assembly GCA_018703725.1. Lineage (NCBI taxonomy): Eukaryota > Viridiplantae > Streptophyta > Magnoliopsida > Brassicales > Brassicaceae > Brassica > Brassica juncea. Next base: position 19,195,670 of record CM031936.1, on the reverse strand, counting down.
CTGAGATCCATATCGATCGATATGCACTCTGTTGCATCGATCGATATGCACTCTGTTGCATCGATCGATATGCACTCTGTTGCATCGATCGATATGCATTCCTCTTCTCGAGAGTCTTCTCTCGCGAGGCAGACTGACAACTCTTCAGTAAAACGGGCATAACTTCTGCTACAGGATGCTGACTGACCTGAGACCGGTGGCATTGGAAAGCTAACTCAAAACTATATCTCGTGTCAAAAGATGGGCTCAATCTAACGGTGGGAAGATCTCCAGCCACAGCTAAACATCTGATGCGTCTGTGCAGTTCTGCACCTCAAAAGACTTCAAAAGACACCAAAATCACCATATTTCTCTAGAACGTACCTGAACCTGTAAATATTCTAAATAGACTCTATATTGTAGTAAATATATATAAAAACACCTATACCATGGCTAAAAATGGGTAAAATTCATGGTCGATCACCCTATATAAATGAAATTTACACAACCTCTCTCCAAAATGGCTACATATCTCACTTCTCTCTAAAACTCTCTCCCTTCTCTCTAAAATTTTCTTAATTCTCTCATATCTTTCTCATAATATTATCTTGTTATATTAGGTATTATGATTCATGGTTTTCATCTTCTCCTTTACAAATGTAAGTTTTAGATATGTAGATTTTAAATGTGCAATTTTATGTTAATTATTTCTTACAATATTATCTTTTTTGTAGGTATTATTATTCATGGTATTCATATTCTCCTATAAAAGTGTAAGTGTTAGATCTATAGATTTTAAATGTGTAATTTTATGTTATTTCTTTCTCACAATATTATCTTTTTGTAGGTATTATCATTCATGATTTTCATCTTCTCCTCTAAAAATGTAAGTTTTAGATCTATAGATTTAAATGTGTACTTATATGTTTATATTCAAATAAAATTATAGATTAATCTATGTGTATTTAATCTGCTACTATTTTATCTTATAAATTATATTTTTGAAGCATTTCCAGATTTAAAACTAGATTCACATTTAAAAATGTACACATTTTTCCAGATCTGAAAATTATCAGATAGTGTAGACTTCTAAAGTTTGCTTATAAGCTAAGGTTAGTAGACTTCATATGAACTCTACTAAACCACAAATTTTTAAGTAGTCTTCATTGGAAGTCTACAAAAATATGACTTTAAATTTTCTTATACTCTTTAAATAATTTTATCTAGTTTTGCAGATATTTTTATCCATAGTTGTTATCTCCTCCTCCCAAAAATGTAAGATTTACATCTATAAATCTTAAATATGTGTTTTTATATTTATATTTAAATAAAATTACATATTCAAACTATATGTCAAATTTATTACTATTTTGTCTTTAAGAAGATTTCATTAGAAGTTTACTCAAATATAATTTTATTTTATCTTATTTTGCAGGTATTCTCCTCTAATGTTTTCAAATCATCTTACCAAAAATATAAGATTTACACTTATTAATTATAGGTACATTTTTTTTTTGTTTTTATTGAACCTAATTTATAGATTCATACTTTATGTTTTTTTTTTCTTAAAAATTGACAGAAAACTCTTTTTAAATATTTTCCAGAACAAAAAAAGTATTCAAATTTTCTAAATGTACACTAACAGATCTGAAAATTTTCCGCTAGTGTAGACTTCAACTAAAGTCTATTTAACCATAAACTTTAAGTAGACTTAATAAAAAGTCTACTAGAATATGATTTATATTTTTCTTATGTTTTTCTCATAAGTTTATCTTATTTTGCAGGTACTCTTTTCCAAGACTTTATTTGAGGCATCAAGATTATGAAAAATCAAACATACAAAAAAAATATTTTTAATAAAATGATTTGTAATAATTTTTCATAATAAAATATTCATTTGTAAATAATTGTTTGATGCATAATTTATAAATATTGTATTCATTTTTTAGTTTTGTTTCACTTGTATGATATTATTAAATTTTGTTAGCTGTCAATTTTTACACAAGATACTCTAATCAACCAAACAGTTAAAATTGATGTAGTAGGCTTTTGTACCAGACTTGTGGCTCTAACAGACTATGTAATTTGCATGCAGCAGACTTCTGTGAAAGACTTCTGTAAAAGAAGACTAATATTTAAGTCTGCTGCTAGACTATAATGCAGCTTCTTTTGTATCAAATATTATCAGTATGATTCTTGTTTCAAAATATTCATCACAAATTCAACGAAAATACAGTAGACTAACCAAGAAGTCTACGTTAAAAGAAGATTAAAATGTAAGTCTGCTCGGCCAAAAGCAGACATGTAATAAACCTGTCAAAAGACCTACAAACTCAACATTCATCACATAAGACATCATCCAAAGCAAAAATACAACTCATAAGTTCAACACTGACTAAAGACCCACAAATCCAACATAAGTTCAACACATAAGACAACATCCAAAGCAACAATACAAGTCATAATTTCATGTTTGATAAAATTATAAACGTAGACTTCCAAAGACGTCTACACATGTTAGCTAACTACATGCTCAAACCAAAAAATTGATAGTTTCATAATTATAAATGATTATCTTTTAAAAATAGTTAAGGACCATTATTACTAACTAATACACACTTTCAAACAAAAAAAAATCTTGAAAATACATTATGAATACTACAAAAATTCACTTTTCATAGATTTTCTAGTGTAGTCTTTCTTTTCTGTCAACAAAAACGTAGACTTTCGTATCAATTTACTTATGTAGACTATCATGTAGGTCTACTGTTTGGGTTAGTTTTTGCAATTGCCAAATTCACGGGTTATATCTTTATTTGAAATAAAAGTTGTGATTTTATATATGTAGACTTGTTTTTCAGTCTATATTTTGAAAAAGTTAGTTTTTGCAATTGACCAGAATTCATCCCATATTTGACTTTGAAAAGTAGACTTCATATAGAGTCTACATTTTTTTATTTTTTGGAACAGGTTAGTTTTTGCAATTGACTAAATTTGACTTTCTATATATAGACTTAGACGAACGTCTACACATCCGTAGACGTCTTACGAAGTCTATGCAAAAATTGGATGGGTTAGGTTTGCATTTGACCAAAATAAAATAATAGACTTCATATGCAGCCTATTTTTTTTCCTGAGTTTAGTAGACTCAATAAGAAGTCTACGCTTTTTTCCATAATAGTCAACTTTTTAACATTTTAGTCAAACACAGAACTAACCTATTCAACGGAGTCAAAGTTAGGGTCAAATACAAAACCAACCTCTTTCTGTAGACTTCTTAGTAAGTCTACGCACTTTTTGGTTTTTGTTATCAAAGGAAAAGAAGTAAATTTCCAAGAAAGTCTTCTTTACAAAAAAAATTATTTTTGGTCAATTGCAAAACTAACCTGTGCGTTGACTTGTAGACCGCAACGTAAGTCTACACTTATGCGTAGACATACCTCTAAGTCTACTTTCGCGACACAGATCTTAAAAATGACAAAAACCATGTAAATAGTTACCTTTTTGCAGTGTAAAACTCGTTTCCACCTTATTCCACAGTTCAAGCTCCAAATAGGAGCTAAAAGAATGAACTTTGACGACCCACAAAGAAAAGTGGTTGAAAATGGAGAGATTTTTAGATGAAAATGAAAGGTATTAGAGTTTTTTAGATGAAAATGGAGAGGAAATGAGAGGAAATGAAGATTTGTTTGTTTAGAAACAAAGAAAAGTGGTTGAAAGTTGAATTGTGGAGGTGTAATGAGCTTAAAATTGGGTGTTAATGGTGGTTGGAAAATTGATGATAATGGCATTGTTGTAAATAAGAAGAAATGTTTAGGGTGTTATATGTTTTTTGATTTTTTTTGAAATTATTAAAAAATAATTAATAATGGCAATTTTGTAAATAAGAGAAAAACATGAGGATGGATAGGAACTTTCAATGATGAATAGTAATGACAAAAAAAAGAGATTGATTTTAGGATTGAGTTTAATTTGTAGGTTACTTTTGAAAGAACCCTTTTATAAAATTTAAACTAGTTCACTTATGTTTTTGACAACGACATATGTTTAACACCTGTAAAACAAATTCTTCAAAATCCGTCAGGATTTATGTATGTGCACCCTTTTTCCTCCATCATTATATGCCGAGTTGATGAATATGTGACATGATCATAAGTACGTAAGTGGACGTGGATTTTATGTGATGGTGATGGTGATGATGAAACTCGACTCTTGGGTACAAAGGATGCAGTAAAGAGGTTGGTACCATCATAGTGAGAGTTTAAAGTTCTTTTGTGATCCATTAAGTTTTTTCTGGAAAAGGTGTGTAAAGCAGTAATGTTTGACATAAGAGTATATGTTGTATGGGCAAAGCCAAGGATCCCCTATCCTTTTCTTTGGCTGTCCTTTTATAGGTGATGTGGATACTTTTTGTGAAGGCTGACGCTCATCCCATTTTTTACGGTTTACGGGGACATTAAATCTGAGTGAAATGAAAATTCTACCTGATAATTTCGTTGCTTTGTTGTTTTGTACTTTTCTGTTTTATCATTTTAAATGTTTTATTTTGAAGTGCTTCATGTGAAACCTAAGGAAAAAATCGATGAGACGCATCTTGTGTCGATGCCATCCGAGAACATAATTGGGAACCCATTACTCCGGGCCATATCGAGGCGGTTGTCAATATTATTTCTGGCGAGTATTCCTTAGTTAGCTCTGATTTTCCCTTATGTGCTTTTAAGTTGTGTCTATATGTTCTTACTACAACTTCTCCAACTGATCTTCCTCCTCCTCATGTTCTCTCTTCTAAATCTACTTCGAGGACCTAATCCTATCTCATCTGGGAGGTCGGCCGCAACTGTAGAAAAGAGTGAAGTGAGAAGTAAAAGAGCGAACAATGTGGTGAGTAGAGTTGCTGCTTTTGTCCTGCAAAGGGGCAGGCTGAGGAGCATAGTATTCTGGTCAATACGGAAACTGTCGATACCTGTGAGACCGACATTGCTGCTGCTCAATTATCTACTTTGACAGCTGATGCTCCTCAATACTCTATTAGGAACAGAAAATCAAGGTCTTCTCTAGGGCGGCAATCTTCAGTTGATATCTCGAGTCTGAAGAATGTTCCTTCGTCTCCTGATGTGCTGTGACTTCGAGTTTCTGAGTCCGAGGAATGCTCCATCTCCAAGTTTGGGTTGATCCTAAGGACCATTGTAGGGACCTTTTCGTTCCTTCAAAGAGGTCAAGAGTGGTGGAACCACTTCTGACCAATGCGGGGGAGTATGCCATATCCTTTAAATTTCCAGGTTATCCTTTTCTAACGACGGGCCATCCTGTGTTCGTCTTTTCCATAATTTATGTTTGGCTGGAGACCCAGCTCCTCCGATGGAGAAGATGTTTTTCTAGCACGAGACCTATGAAATCGTTAGCTGATCAAACGCTTTGGTAATTATTGCTTCTTGATTTGTTTTTGTATATCAAATTTTTATGTTGATTTATGATTTGTTTTGACACAACTTATGGGTTGGGTACGCCGCCTTCTATTTGATTGTGAGGAGTGGGTTCAGACTGCCTTTAAAAGGGTTGCTGAAGTTGAGGAGAGCACTTCATGAGATAGAACCGCTCTAAAAACTGAACCAGTTAGGAGTCGAGAGGTGTCTTCTCATGTTTCTATTCTGGAGGACAAACTCGGAGGATTAGAGGAGAAAATGAAGAATAAGAAAAGATGGATAAAGGAGCTCGAAACTTTAGGTTTCACGCTCTTTGCCTCGGTGAAAGAGGTTCAGAACTCATTATATCAGATCAAGGCTGCAGCTATTCATAGTGAACCGAGCTGCAGAAGATTTTGGAGTATGCTCCCAAAGATAGGCGTGATCTCGGCTTGTGCCTTGAGCTTATGGTGAGAGATCACGTGGAGGAGATCAAAAGGTTGAGAGCTTCAAAGGCAAACGATAGCAGAGAGTCGAGTCATCAGTACGTCGTACTGTCGAGGTGAAATACACATCTTGTCTTGAGAAGATTGGCCAATATTTTTCTGATTCTTGGTTCACCAAGAGAAGGCTCTCTAATTTTGGAGGCAACCAACCAAATCGAGCTCATCGACGAACTTATTCAACAATGGTTTGTCGGTCTGGAAAAAAATCAGAAAATGTGAAAACAGTCTCTAAAGGACTTTCAATCCAAATTCAAACAACGAAGGTCGTAGTGCTCGACCTAGAAAGAGATCTTAGTATTTCTTTTGTTTTCAGCGATTTCGGTCTTGACGATCTTCCCTCCTTGTTGGTTTCAGGGGTAGCTGATGGTTTACAGGTTTTTTCTTTCGACTTTTAGTTCGGGATAGATCTTCATCTTTCATGAATTTATTATATTCTTGTCGTGTCTTTATGATGTTGAACGGAGTTCTTGAACTGAATTTGGAATGGGTGAGACCACCTCCAACATATTTGATGACCAGAAAGACTGGTAATCCTTGTTGGTCCAGTTCAGTTTTTTTTTTCTAACAATTCTGTTTACTTCTTTTGTGGTTAACTTTGGAATCAAACGCTCCAGTATTCCTGTCCGAAAAATAATTCTGGGATACTCCTGCCTGAAACTGGAAATAAATATATATTTATTTAAATAGGAAAATTTTGTAAAAGACAACGAAACTAAGTGAAACTTAGATAATTACAATTGTACCTAGGACTATCCAAACCTGAACCCAATACCGACCCAACTAATTCGGATACCCATTTCCAGAAATTGAATTCCCGAGTACGTTTCCCCTTATTGGTTGAAAATTGAGGTTAAAAAGTAAAGTATTCAATAAATGAACTTGTAAAAATTAAAATACGGACAAGGTTTCACTGTTTCAAGCTCATTTCTCCCTGTCTCGACTGTTCGCGTTTCACTTGAAATTCTCTCTGAAAACCCTACTCAAACGGAGATCGTGAATCCTCAATCGAGAATCAAAACCCAAATCATGTTGAATCGAGACGATCCGAAGGCGAAAGAAGACGGCTCGAGTAGTGTAGGAGGAGAAGAAATGTCTATGGTTAAATTCTCCGGAGAAGGAAGTAGGGATGAAGCAAACCTAAGCACCACCGACAAATCTGTCGCTCCGAGAACCGACCAAAGTCCCCGAGATGCAGATGAAAACGAAGAAAATGCAAGTGGTAAAGAGGAAGAGGAGGAATCAAGTGAGAAAGAGGAAGAGGAGGAATCACGTGAGAAAGAGGAGGAATCAAGAGAAGTAGAAGAAGACAAGAATAACAAAGGAGACGAAGAGAAGGAAGCCAGAGACGAAGATAAGGAACTCGGAGAAGAACACAAGGAACCCAGAGAAGAAGAGAAGGAGGCCAAATAAGGAGGAGATGAAATGGAGGGAGTTCAAATGGAGGCCCGAAATGACGAAGAAGGTGACGGAAGGACGACCCAATCACATGAAACTGAGTCGCATGCAATTGTAAGTATTCAAACTTTTCGAAAGATGATTTGAAATATTAGATAAGTGTGGAAAAAAGTGCAATTTGGAGTTACTGTAATATTGAGAAACAAAGTAAAACTTGTAATGTGTTGATGACTTTGTAAATCTAAGTTGAACTTAAACAATATAAATGTACGAACTTTGTGAAACCAAGAAAAACATCAACATTATGATTGCTTAACTAAGTCGAAGTTTGTGAAACTTTTTGTTGATGGTTGTAAGATGTCGTACGTGATCCGATTTTAACTTGAGTGCAGCTTGTAGATGACGAAAAAGAAGGCATGCGACCGCTGAAGTTGCACTTTCCTTCAAGCCAGTATCAAAAGTCTTTAAAGCTTTCAGGAAAGTGTTACATTGACATGGCAATAAGAAATATACAAACGATCCTAAAAGAGAATGAGGTGGAATGGTTCATAGATCACCCACAGTTCCAACATTTCTTCCATATTAAAAACCGAAAGCAGAAGTGGATGGGAATGTGGCTTTTCGTTTTACGATCAGCTGGTGTAGGGAAGAAGTATGAGTTATGGTTTATCGTTAATGGCGTCCCAATCCGATACTCTCTCAGAGAATTCGGACTCATTTCTGGACTCTACTGCCATGAGTATCCCCCCAACCATGAGAGGTTGGGTGGTACAACATTAATGAATAAGTATTTTGAAGGGAAAGGGGTAACATACGCTGACCTGGAGAAGTAGATGTTGGCAATGAAATTTAAGCCATCTGAGGATCGTAAAAAGATGGCCGCTCAGTACTTCTTAGCCAGCATCCTCGTCGGAGGCCGAAAGAGTGGAGAGGGAGCATCACCTGTGGACAGTTTCTTCCTAACTGTTGTTGATGACCTAGATGCGTGTTTAAAGTTTCCTTGGGGGCGGTATGCATTCGAACATAACTTGAAGGATGTCTCTAGCTTCTTGGAGATATGCGACGTGGTTGTGCCGACGAGTTGGGTTTTTACAAGATTTCCTATTCCTTTGGAGGTATTCTTAACCTCTCTTGTATTTAGTTGTGTTATTGTTAAATTGATGTTAATGTTTTTTTGTTGTGTGTTCGTAGTTGTTGGCCTTTGAGGCAATTCCAAGCTTGAGGAACCATTTCCGAGAAAGTGTGAATGGTGCACGCCCTAGTTGCCCGCAGATGTGCAAGATGCAGTACAAACGCAAAGATGGAACCAAGGCATTCAGTCTGAATGCAGTGAACGCTAATCTTGGTAATACTAAGGTAATTGATGTTTTATGTGTAGTCGAATTAAGGAGAAGGGACTCAATTAATGAGACTTGTGAAAACTTGGTAATCAATGTTTTATGTGTATTTGCCACAAGATATTGAGAGTATCTTGGTGGCAACAGAAGCTGAGAAGGAACTTTGGGAAAGCATAGGGATGTGCAAGGAAAGTTGTTGGGCCGATGACGACGATGATGCAGTAGTGGATAGTTGGACCAAGATAATACAGAATGGGAAACAAGTTTTCTTTCAAGCAGAGTTCAGCATTGATTTTGAGGCTCGTACAGCTCAGGTTGAAGGTCCCACCATTCCTGCTATTGGAGGACCATCCAATAATGCAGAATCTAGTCAGGCTCATGCGGATTCGGTGGAGGTTCCTGGATCTGAGGCTTTGAAAGCGATGGAAGGTCGGCTTATGAATGCAGTCCGAGATGCTATGAAGGAAGTGAACAAAAAAGTCACTTCATTATTGTCTAACCAGCTAACTCTTCTAGAAGACGAAGTGAAAAGACTTAGGGTGCGTGTTCACGGAATGAGTGGTGATAATACGTCGGACCAAGATCGTGTTAGTGATAAGGAGTCGGAGGAACATGGTGATGATAAGGAGTCGAAGGAAGATGGTGTTGATAAGGAGTCGAAGGAAGAAGATGGTGGTGATAAGGAGTCGGAGGAAGATGTTGATGATTTCGTTCTCGATATTTCAAAGCAAGTGCAGCTTGAACATGCTAGCGGTGATGATGACGTGGATGATACTTTAGTGATGACTGCAGCGGCTGAGGAGTTGGAGAATAAGATGTTTGAGAAGGAAAAGACTGAGAAGACAAAGACTGTGAAGAAGAAAAAGAAGAGGGAGAGAACAGATGATGGAAAAGAAGTAGTCCCTTCGAAAAAGGCAAAGGGCTGCGATACTGTGAGGAGTCCCATTGGGACAAGAAGCCATAAGATGGAGGAGGAGGCAGCTCAGAGAGAGGCAGCTCAGAAGAGGACCAGAGGTGAGAAGAAGAAGAAGGCAGCTGAAAAGAAGCGGAAGAAGAAGGCAGTAGCTGAGAAGAAGGGAGCTGAAGAGGCAGCAGAGAAGAAGGCAGCCCAGAAGAAGGCAGCCCAGAAGAAAGCAGCCCAGAAGAAGGAAAAGAAGGGAGGTAAGAAGACGGTGTAAAATCCGTATGTGGTTGATTTAAATATTCGGTTGAACTCTATTCGGTTTGTATGACTTATCTGAATTCCCATATGACTTTCTTGTTCGTTGTTGAATACTTATGTTATTTCAAACTTTTTGTTCTTTGATTTTTCAAAGTTTCACTTTTCAAAGTAGGGGAAACTTTTCAAAGTTTCACTTTCGAATTAGTCTAACTTCGTGAATCTAAAGTAATTCGTAAATCGTGAATGAGCAAATAGGTGAAACTTTTCAAAGTTTCACTTTTGAATTAGTGTAACCTCGTGAATATAAAGTAATTCATAAATCGTGAATATGCAAATAGGGGAAATTTTTCAAAGTTTCACTTTCGAATTAGTCTAACTTCGTGAATCTATCGAGCAATTCGTAAATCGTGAATGAGAAAATAGGTGAAAATTTTCAAAGTTTCACTAAAGTTTCACTTTCGAATTAGTGTAATTTCGTGAATCTAAAGTAATTCGTAAATCGTGAATGAGCAAATAGGGAAAACTTTTCAAAGTTTCACTTTCGAATTAGTCTAACTTCGTGAATCTAAAGTAATTCGTAAATCGTGAATGAGCAAATAAGTGAAACTTTTCAAAGTTTCACTTTCGAATTAGTGTAACTTCTCGAATCTAAAGTAATTCGTAAAACGTGAAAGAGCAAATAGGGGAAACTTTTCAAAGTTTCACTTTCGAATTAGTCTAACTTCGTGAATCTATCGAGCAATTCGTAGGTGAACATAACAAGTACATAAAATCCATAAATACATAAGATGAGAGATTTGATAGATGAAAGAGGAACATAATCTGAATCTCACTTCATCCTTAAGCAAACAAACAACAACAGATAGTAGACGAATGTCATGGACCGGACGCATCTCATGCAGTGGTAGGATTCGGACGGGTAATCTTATACTTCAGTTCAGCAATCTCTGCAGCCATCGCATCCACACGCTTCCTTAAAATTTCAACCTCTTCCTGGACTCCGAAGACCCATGGTTGACGGAAATGGAAGCCATCATTATACACGTAAAACGGGAAGGTATCAAAATCTGCACATAAAACCTAAAAGTATCCATAAATTACCTCAAAATTTTTGCAAGTGAAGTATTTTCTCCCCGGTAAAGTATCAAAATCAGTTGGATACTTCGGCTCCCGAGTCACCTCGTTGATGATTCTCTCCCCACAAGGGCATCTGGTCGGAATCCCACACTGGGCATCCGCCACGAAGCCAAGCATGTCGATGTCTCTCTTCGAAGCCTTCATCTGCATGTACTTTTCGTCTGGATGAGTCATGATCTTAGTAATCGAGAAATTTAGAAAGAAGAGGGTCCGAATAGAAATCTGAGTTCTCTAGAAATCTAGAGAGAGATTGAATAGTGGAGAGAGAGATTCAGTTGATAAATGGGAGAAAAAACAATGGGTTTAATACACGTCTACGTCGATTTTGGGGAAAGTCAAAATTCAAAAAAAATGGGTGGGAAATTTCGAAAAGCTGGGCGGGAATAATTTGTAAAGGATTTTCGTGCTTAGAATTTCACATAGTTTATAGTTATACAGAAATCTTTAAAGTTTTATTTTTTCTGTTTTTTGCGATATTTTTAGTTTTACTGTACTTAGATGATTAATTTTATGGTTATACCAGCTATATTCTGTTTTCTATCAATGTTTCCGAAGTGATCATCATGTAGAATAAAATTTGATATCGTGACATATATAACTTTTCTAATCCCACAAGGTACTGTCTACGAAAAAACGTCTCACAGTAATGTATTCCCTTCTCAATCGATAGAAAATGTGATCCAGATTCTAAAAATTTTCAGCTAACGTGATCCGGATTTCAGACCATGTTGAATAAGTTACATCATCTTCCCAAAACATGAATAAGTAATGTCATCGCAAGTGTAATCTAAATCATCAATTACTCAAAATCATCCATAATATAATGCAAGTTTTACCAAGTTTTACAATAATATAATGCAATCACTTAACTTAGGTTTCACCAAGTTTTACATTCATATAACGATGTTTTCACCGAGTTTTTTAAGATTTTCCTAACAACCAACTCCTCTTCCCCATCAGTTTTCCTTAAGTTCCTTGTGTTCCTTAAGTGCCTTATGATCCTCCAGTCCCCTGTGATCCTTGAATCCCTTGTGTTCCTCGCGATCCTTGAGTCCCTTGTGTTCCGTGTGTTCCTTGAGTTCCATGCGACCCTTCTGTTCCCTCCGAGCAGTTGAACCAGCGACCCAAATTCCTATTCGGCACATACTTATTAGGACCGGGCCGAATTTCTCCTACCAAAGGAAACCTTTTTTCCTGATTTCTTCCCTTTCTTTTCTCGTACTCTGGAGGTAAGGGACACTTTTCCAAGACTTATTTTGGAATCATCCAATCAAACATATGAGGGACTGGATATATAGTCCTTCGATACGCCAAAGCCCACACTCTAATGAAGTAATAATGCGAGATTACATCATACATGTCACTCAACTCTATTGGTCTACCATGCTTGAAACACTTAATGGCAGCGCCTATTGCATGTCTACATGAGAATTTATCTATATCAAACTTCCTGCAACTGCACATTTTATGATGCAAATCCACCAAATAAGTCTTCCCGTCTGCTCCAATAACACTGTATTCAAGCTCAAAAGAGTTCAGCGGAGTCACTTGTAGTTTTGAACCTTTCGGTACTCTTTTATGCATTTTGTTCTCCACTAAAGAACTAATTTTTGAGATGACGGTCCGGCTGCTGCATCCTTCCTATGTCTGTTGAACCACTCAGCCATTTTGTCAATAACTGTATCAAGCATAGACAATAACGACATTCTTCGTGCCTTTTCAAATAGCGCATTCAAAGACTCCGCACAATTAGAGGTGTCTATGTTGTATCTTGCACCGCGGAAATGACACTTCGCCCATTTTTTGACATCGACACTTTTATCAAGATACCTAGCACACGATGGATACCTCTCCCTAAAATCATGATTCTGCTTTTCAAACTCAACCTCTGAATAAAGTTGTGCAACTTTTCTGAATTGTAGTGCAACCTCATCCTTGTCCTGTGAGACATGAAGTTTCACATTGTGCGATAAATGCCAGATACAATACCCATGTTTACACATCGGATACACTTCAGCAACAACTTTTATCAGACTTGTATTTTTGTCTGAAACAAACACCAATTCCGTCGAATCCGGTATAACAGTTTTCAGCGTCGTGAAAAACCAATTCCATCTTTCATTTTTCTACCCATCAACGACACCAAAAGCTATAGAATAATGGTGAAGGTTTGGATCCTGAGCCATGGTAATAACTAAACAACCACCTTCAACAGTCTTCAGAAAAGTTGCATCCACAGTGATGACTTTCCTCATGTATTCAAACCTTTCAATGGAAGCTCCCAACGCAACAAATATGTATTTGAACCTGTTGTATTCATTCAGTATGAAACTTGTTTTTGTATTCAGGTTCACCTTCTCTAACATATACAAATAAGAAGGCAATATTTTGTATCCTTCCTCGGGATCACCATGCAAATCCGCAACAGCTTGTTGTTTTCCTCACCAACATGTCGTATACAACACTTCCACACCCAATGTCCTTTGCACCAGACCGACCAGGGTTTTCGCAGATGGTGTCTCAAGTAGTCCCGGATAATCCTTATGCACTATAGCTGCAACACATCTTGGTGTAACTTTCCTTTTGACTCCAGTATTTGATGTTGCGCGAGAGCATGAATGCATCTTTTTGTATGTTCTAATCGAGAACGCTTCAGAACTATTTATCTTTGTAGCTCTCACTCCCCATTTACAACCTTCAGCTGCTCCCCGACATTTCACCACATATCGACTCTTGTCCGAGTTGGCGATACTAATTCCGAAATAGTTCTCCTGTGATGCTCTATCAATAATATCTTTCACAGCTTCTTTACTTGAAAATTCTTGAAACAACTCAATACCCAAACCATCTTCCCACTCAGTAACCACTAGAATTTCTTTTGCAACACGTGGCAGCTCAACATAGTCGCAAATAGGACGAACACCCATAGAGTTATCCACGTCACCCTCATTTTCCACGCTGTCCATGTTATACAAGCCAATGCCCCCTTCGTCAGCTTCTCCATTAACAACATTAATGCCCCCTTCGTCGGCTTCTCCATTAACAACATTCTCCACCCGTTCAGCTCCCAGTAGATATCGTTCTGCTTCTTCAATGCGAGTAAATAGAATGAGTGCACCCGGATTACCTTCAACTTCGGGTAATCCACTCGCAAGCTCACTATAGTTCCCACCATATGAGCTTTCTTTCTCAACTACTGATTGTTGCTCTGTAACTGGAACTATTTTCATTTCTTCGATGACCTCTACATGCAAAATACTTCTTCTTCCCTCTTTATCCACTGTTGTCAGATACACAAACACATCTTCATCATCCAAAATATATGATTGCCTCTTCGGTTCTACTACCAGTGGAATGCAACTCAGATTCAGCCTCTTTCTACACGGATCTATGGTCTTCTTCTTGCATATCCTCTCCTTCAAAAACGAATAAGTGATCTCTTCCAATGATGATGTCATAAAGGATATAGCATACAAACGACCATCACTTGGAATCCATTCATAATCATCTCCAGATTTCGCATAATGTCCATCCTAGTCAAAGTGTATGTTTGTAGAAGAATAACCCATTATCTGTTGTACCAAATAAAAATTATACCACTAAAGTTAATCCTAGTTATACAATTTTACTATTGAAGTAATACTAGTTAATCCTAATTATGCAGTTTTACTATTGAAGTAATACTAAGTTATACTCTTTTACACATTTTTGTGAGGAGTAAAGTTTCACCTACTTACACTTTTCTAGTCTACCAGTTTCACCCTATTTATTCCGGAATTCAGCTTCGATTCCCGACATTTCTTGTGAGTTGATAATCCAATTCCATAACACACCATCCAACTCCCACACTTTTCCGTTCTCCCCTACTGTCTAATATCACCACTGATTAACCAACAACGAGCAGTATATCGGAATCTTTCATTCCACTATGATGGGGTTATAAGGAATCTCGGTTATAAGATACAGACCAAGATAATGCTTTACCTGAACTTTATTTGACATGTGTTGGGAATCAATTTCTCAATGATTCAGCATCCAAGCGAGCCGCAGTCTCCTTTACAATCGGAGAATCGCTTGATTGAGTAGAGCTTTCGATCGCCAAACTCACTCCATGTAGAGAGAGAGTAAGAATTTACGGAGGAGAGAGAAAATTTAAAAATAAAAGAAAATCCACATGGACAGGAGAGAGAGGAATGAGAGAGAGAAAGCGCGCTTGATTTTGATTGGTCAAATAGAAATGAGCACTTTAAACTTTGTCCATCCATATAAAGAATATCAGAATAGACAAAAGTACACCATAGTTCGTAAGAGGATGCCAAAACACTTTTTATCTCATTAAAAGTATCCGAGTTTCCACTCTTAACAAATTTCCACTCTTAACTTTGTTACTCCTTCTAAGAATACTTTATACTGTTCATAGCGCAAGAGCATGTGACAGGTTTTTTTTTTTCTCATGTTTGTAATTGGGTTTGTTTTTTTTCGGTGGCAGTCCTTTCATTTCCTAGTTTTTAATTATATGAAATTTACGTAAAAGACAAAAAGAAAATTCTCACATGATCTTACGAGAAGTAATAAGAAAAAAAAATCTCTAAAATTTATTTACTTTCTCCTCTGTTTTCGCTTCGAAATAAAAACAGAACAAGTCTTTTGTATCTCACACACACACACTCTCTCCTTCCTTCATCAAGCTGTGTAGAGCTGATCGGCGATAATGGCCAAGTGTCACCGGAACAATGTAGATCCTCTCATCCTTCACCGCATTCCCTCCGCTTCTTCTTCCTCCACCTCCTTGAACTCCTTCTCCAGATCGACATTCCGTAGATTGATCTTAGACGCCATTAGCTGCGGCGGTAGCTCACGTTATCAGCGAGAACTCCAACGAGAAGAAGATAAAATAACGAGTGGTTCAAAATCTGAAACGATAGGAGGTGATGATTTAGTAACGAAATCGGAGAAGCTATGCGATCTGCTAAACTTAACGAAGATGGAGACCGGTCTTGAAAGGAAGAAGAAGAAGAAGACGGAGGAAATGCTGGAGATTCTGAAACGCGTGGTTAGGGATTTACAAGTGGAAGAGACGGACGGAGAGAAGAAAGTAATGGCTGCTAGTGAGGTTAGGCTGTTAGCAAAGGATGACACGGAGGCGAGAGTGACACTCGCCATGCTCGGTACGATTCCTCCTCTGGTTAGTATGATCGAAGATTCACAAAACGAAGATGCTCAGATTGCTTCCCTCTATGCTCTTCTCAATCTCGGAATCGGCAATGATGCGTAAGTCTCCAACTGCATGTTCGGTTCGAACCAATTTTTTATAAGCCTAATTAATGGACAGAGAAAAATATGATTAAATTTTTCAGGAACAAAGAAGCTATTGTTAGAGCAGGAGCTGTTCACAAAATGCTTAAGCTAATTGAATCGTCAAAGCCTCCTAATCAAGCAATCTCCGAGGCTATCGTCGCCAACTTTCTTGGTTTAAGCGCATTAGATTTCAACAAACCGATCATTGGTTCCTCCGGAGCGATCGTCTTCCTAGTGAAAACCCTGAAAAGCTTCGAGGAAACGAGCAGCTCGCAAGCCAGAGAAGACGCTCTCCGAGCTCTTTACAACCTCTCAATCCATCACCAAAACGTTTCATTCATCCTCGAAACCGATCTTGTTCCTTTCCTCTTGAACACGTTGGGAGACATGGAAGTGAGCGAGAGAATTCTCTCAGTCTTAACCAATTTGGTCTCAGTGTCGGAAGGTAGAAAAGCGATTGGAGAAGCGGTGGAAGGGTTTCCTATATTGGTCGATGTGTTGAACTGGAATGACTCGGAGAGATGTCAAGAGAAAGCGGTTTACATTCTCATGTTAATGGCTCACAAGGGATATGGAGACCGGAGAGCTATGATCGAAGCGGGTATCGAATCTTCGTTGCTTGAGCTAACACTTGTGGGAAGCCCATTGGTGCAAAGGCGAGCGTCGAGGATACTAGAGTCCTTGAGAGCAGTGGACAAAGGGAAGCAAGTCTCCGCACCGATCTATGGAATAACATCTTCTTCGTCTTCGTTGAGCAGAGAGAGGAATCGTGAGATTAGGATGAGTGATGAGAGGAGGGCGGTGAAGCAGTTAGTGCAACAGAGTTTACAGAGCAACATGAAGAGGATTGTGAAGAGAGCTAATTTTCCGCAAGACTTTGTTACTACTTCACAGCATTTTACAAAGAGCTCAACTTTCTGAACTTTGTAAAATACATGCAAGTTGTTTTTTTGTTTAATTTGAATTATATCATCATTAATCATTTTCCAATAAAATTGCGTTATCTGCTTTAGTTTTAATAGTAAAACCTAAGACATAGCTTCATCTCCGTCCGGTCAATCAAACAGTGTAACTTAGTTCAAATCAGAAAGACAGAAACCAACAGATTTACTTACCGCTACATAGTTTACTAGGAGCTATCTAGAAATAAGCTTTTGATTATTTACATAGAGATCGTCTAGCTGAAACACATATTAAATAAGAGTAGATTTTGAGTTAAACAAGAAAAGTTGTGCTATTGATTACTATAAATTTTCTCCCAAACATGCTTGGATTAGGTTTAGTGTAATGGTGGTTACTTTCTATCTAAGATTAGGTCAGTGACAGTGGCATCAAGTGTAATTACGAGGAAAATTAGTGGTATTACTAGAGTGTGATCGGGATCCTCACATGCATCAATAAGTTTTATATTTTCTCTTATAAAAACAGATATCTTACATTTCTTTTCTATTAAGCATGCATTGGTCCACTCGTGGATCGTGCATCTAGTAGTGTCTTTAAAATATTATGAATTTCTTATAACAATGTTCGTTGCACACTCATGGGATTTGAGAATAACCGACAACCATTTTCGTACGTTGTTTGCTTTTATATATATACAAGTTATTTTTCTTTCACAATAAACATTTCTATTTGGTGATTAGTCTCGGCTTAAGATCTGGATACCCCCCAGATTAATTAAAAAACATGTCATTCTCGTAAATGTATAATGGTTGTAATTTTTTGTTAGGTTAATGAATTTAAGGGTCGTAAACTAGTATTAGCTGGCACTATTAAGCCATTAATTGAGAGTCTGACCAGATTCTAGATCTAATATGTGTAGTTTTGAAATAGGTTTTATTTCTCTATGTAGGGTTTGAATTTATTTATTTATTTATTGTTGTTGGTTTGGAGACTTGGAGTTTAAATCACCGACAAACTCGAGGTTGTGGAGAAAGAGGAAAATACAAAGGGCCCTCGTCGCATTCGCACACAATTTCATAGAAACAAGAAGGAAGCCACGCGACGTATGTCACAAGTCATAGACTCACAATAAGTTACATTTTGTTTATTTTGTGGTAGTTCAAAACCTAGTTGGAAATATTCAGAAGAGATTCTTTTTCAAAACAAGTTCCAATCCAAGTTCGGTCTGAGAGAGCTATAGTTTAAAGTTTTCCTTGTAATGTATATAGATCATATATAACTTCTCAGCGCACATGCCCATTTGTTTTTTAAAAATATTTGTGGTTTAAGGGATGGTAAGAGTGATAGTATTTGTGAATTAAGATGAAATATTTCGAAGGAGATGTGCATATAGATATTACTCATTCCGTTTCAAATTACTTGTCGTTCTGGAGTAGACTTTTTGTTTCAAAATAAATGTCGTTTTCGGTTTTCAATGTAAAATTTATTGACAATTTTCTCTATTCTATTTTTCTATTGGTTCATATATGGTTAAGTGTATTGATAATAGTGTTTTTATTTTGAAAATATGTAAAATTAAATGTTTCCTTAATCTATGTGCATAAACCTAGAACGACAACTAATATGAAACAGAGGGAGTATAATATTTGCACCAAAGAAGAGTGTATACGCCAAACAATAGAAATAGATTAATTTCTTTATCACACTATAGGTTTTTTTAACACTAAGTTTCGTGGCTATTCACCGAAGGAGAGATTCCATCCACCAGACAAAGTGCACAAAAGAGAACCATTTTCAAAATTTTGCGGCAGAATATTTTGTGTCAAAAATCATAAAAAATTTAATGGTAAAAATTGGTAAAAACATGACTATTTATTCTCTGAAAAGGCAAACGAGCATTTATATATTATAGAATTTTGCTTAAAGAATATATATGTAAGAGTGGAATAAATTTAAGAGTTCAATGTCTTATTATTTTCAGTAAAGAGAGTGAATGGATTGACACAACGATCTCATCTATAATTTTGTTTTAAGAGAGTTTATGAAATGTATTAATGTATTTATTGCATTTTCTACTAATCACTATTATTTCAAAGAGCAAAATCATGTTAGCCTTGTGAAAAATATCAAAACCGAAAGTAACATGATGTGAGAATTGTATCTCATCATTTTTATCAAGTCGGATTCAAGGATGATTATTATATAGTCAACCCATGGAGAAGTTACTGTGATGTTAAAGAAGCATCAATTCAGTTTTTAAGAGAAAACCACCATATACGAAAGAAAAATCATATTAGGAGAACATAAACGTTAATATGGGAGAAGACATTGGGTCAATCCATATATTGAAAAATGTGATGAAGCAACCAATGAAGAAAAATATGAAGATAAAGTGTTTCAAGCTTTTGAAGCCGCCAATCAACCACTTTACAATGAATGTGTTGAAGGTATTTCTCAATTATGCTTAGCTTCACGTTTAATAAAAGTAAAAGCCGCTCATAATTTGGCGGAATCATGTATGGATGAGACATCACAAACTTTAAGAGATGTTCTGCCACAACCAAATAAAGCTCTTGCATTATATTATGAAACGAAGAAGTTGACGTGTGTGCTTGGTCTTCCTGTTATTATGATTGATATTTGTGAGGATAACTGCATGTTCTTTTGGAAGGAATATTACAAGCCGTTGGTGTGTTGGTTTTGTTGGAAAGATAGATACTACTAGAAGCATGGGAAGGGAAAAAAGTGTTCCTAACAAAAGATGTTTTGTATACTTATTATAGAGTGGTTGAAGCGTTTATACCAACTAAAGGCGACTTCATCACAAATGAAATGGCATGCAGAATATGTGTCTCCTTAAAGAGAAATGCATCACCTCATGATGGAAGAGCGTGGAAGCATTTTAACAAGGAATATCTTAATTTTTCTGAAGAACTTCAGAATATTTATCTAGAATTATCAACAGATTAATCCAATTCAATTAGTATGAATGGTGAAGTGCACCCGGTCTAAAATGTAACCATAGTTCTGTATAACTTACCACTAAAAAGGAATTATTTCTTTTTATCGTACTAATTATTGGGTTAAGAAATCCAAAGAAAAGCATATCTATCTTTATGCAGAATTAATTGAAAGTTACAAAGTTTGTGGAGTGACGGGTAGAAAATATGATATCTAGAGAAGCAATAATTCACGATACAAACCGCATCAATATGGAAAATTGTTGACTTTCTAGCTTATGGCACGATGTCAGATTGGATGCTGTATGATCGTTTAGCTTGTACATATTGTCAAGATGAGACAAAGTCATTTTGGTTACATCATGGAAAAACATAGTTTTTATTGAAAGAACATACTTTGCTTGAGGCTGGAAAACCCTAATCATCCAAAATATCACCCTTGTTGCATGTTCTAGGTGTTTAGATATCATTACACATGTTTTTCTCCCTTTTTTTGTTACAATTGGGTTTCTATATAAGTGTTAATTGTTTGGGTTTAGTGATGGAGAGAAAATATCTTATCATCTTAATGAAGATGTAATCGTTTAGCTATCTGCAGACAACAACAATATCCAAGAGTTGCAGAAGAACTACATCTTTAAGTTTAATTTGTTAGACTTTTGCTCATGTCAATTTCTCTATGCTAGCTTTGGATGTTATTGTGGGTGATTGGTTGAGTTTTATCTCAATTCTTTAGTATTATTTATTATCTCAATGCAGAAAGCCATAGGATTAGCTATGTTGGGAATTTAATTGCTAAGGTAATTGTCTGAATGCAGAAATTGCTGAGAATGATAGAGCTATTTGTGGGATATCACTGGGAGATTACAATAGGAATGACCAGTTATATGCTAACAGTTATGTGATTCGACCTCCTGCATTCCAAAGAAATGACTTTGAGCTGAAACCTACATATTTCGGTATTGTGGCTCAGCAACCTTTTCATGGTCTTTCACATGAGAATCCCATGGACCATTTTAAAAGGTTCAAAGATTTGGTGTCTAGCATCAAACTGAATGGAGTTTCTGAAGACTATATGTTCTGCAAACTCTGTTAGCACTCTTTATCTGGAGACGCATTTATCGGTTCAAGCAGCTGCATTCAAGATCTCTTACTTGACTGCCAGTCTGCCACCAAGAATGTGTTCTTGAAAAAATTATTTGTTGATGTGAGATCTGGGAAGTTAAGGAACAATATCTCCATGTTTACTCAAGGACCTACTGAATCATTCAAGAACTCATGGATCAGATTTAAAGCCTATCAGAGAGACTGCTCACATCATGGTTTCACTAAGGTTCAATTACTAAGCATCTTTTTTGGGGAAATGATTGAAGGTATCAAATGACTCTAGATGCTGCAAGTCCAGGAAACTTTAACACTAGAAGTTCTAAGGAAGCAACACAGCTGATTGAAAACTTGGTGTCTTGCAATAGCACCAAGAACACAGATGCAAAGAGGACAAAATCGACTGGAACAGACGCTAATCAAATTGCTGAAGTGAAGGCCAAGTTGGATTCTGTTCACAATCTCCTTGTGGGCAAGAAACATGTTCATTTTACTGCACATGTGGAAACCATGAAACCAGAAGAAGAGAAGGATCTGAGCTACAATCAAAAGGCTCAGTTTCAAAAAAATTTCCAGGGTAATAGCAAGCTTATCACCTTCACAAGAAAATATGGTGCTTCTAATTACCAAAAAATTCATCCAGCAAATCTAGACATCAAGATTGAAGATATGATACAACAGCTCTTAGATGAACAACAGATTCAGATTGTAGACTTCAACAAGAAGATATATGCTATATACAATGATCTGAATAGAAAGTTTGAGTCTCCGAACACTCAATTTAAGAAGCTGGATACACAGGTTGCACAAACTGCATAGGCTGTGAAAAGACAGAAAGGAATGATCTTTAGGAAGGCTGAATTAAGCCCAAAACTCTTCATCAATGATGTAATGGTTGAGGATGATGAATGGCACGAATTTGAGAAGCATGATTGACCAGCCAAATGAAGGTGATTTTCTGGTCACGAGTGTGATGTTGATCGGCACAAACTACTGGTGTTGATTGACACCCTCTGGAAGCTCAGAAAACTCGTTTTTTAATCAAACTCGACACATGAAATGGGTGTCGATCAACACCATATGACACTGATCGACACCCATCAGGGAATGCCACACAATTTCCGGTTATCATTCAACACGCAAATAAGGATCGTATACCGATTGGACAAAGGATAAAGTCTAGAATTTTGTGTGTACCAAGAAATCTTCGAAGGTCTATCAATGTTGCAAAGATGGATGGTTTTCGCAAATGAATGAAAAAAGTTTCTGAAGATGAATCTTTTGATGATGACTACTACAAGTATCATTTTGACAAGTTCTCCAAGGAAACCAGATAACACAATGAAGATATTAAGGTTTTGTTTGATGAGATGAGAAGAAAATATAAGAAGGTCAAGAATCTGAAAAAAAAACAACAAGATCCTGGAAATTTTGTTATTCCCAACACCATTGCAAGAGTTGAGTTTTATAATGCTTTGTGCAATACTGTTTATGGACTCAGTGTCATACTGATAAAATGGGGTTTAAGGCAGTGATATACCATGAATTTGACCCACTTTCATCCATGGTATATTGGTGTTTACTATATAATTATTATGTTTTCTAGCTTATCAGGTATGTCTTCAGGTTCAGAAGTGTTTTGGAGTAAAGTGATGATTTTGGAGCATTTTAGAGTACAAAAGAGATTTCATCCGAGCTGACCATCAAACCAGACCAGAGGTCGACATTCAGAGATCGATACAGAAGAGAAGACCCGACAAATGAAGATTATAATCGATCGATGCACATCCTGTGCCATCGATCGATATCTAGGCGCGAAAAGCCTGATTTGGTTCCAACCGACTTATAGCCCAAGACTTCACCAAATTACAAGATTACCCCTGACGAATTTTTAACCTAATAGATAAATACTTGCCTAGGTGTTAGGAGGCAAGCGAGCTTTTATTGTATTCTTATTTTCACAGCAAAAGTTTAGAGAGATTTTGAGAGTTGGAGAGAAGATCCAGAGAGATTTGTGATTGGAACTCCATTACTATTATTATCTATACTATGCAGTTTTCTTATCTTGCTTGTGTTATGAATTACTTAGCCATGTCTGAGTAGTTCGTTGTTAGATTTAGGGTTTAAATAGGTTACATGGATTAGCCCCAACTATAGATTGCTAAGTTGTGGTATTCATCAATAGGTTGTTCTTAATGCTTGTTTTAGAATTGCTAACTAGAATATTGAAACCTAGGAATTTGTATGTTTGAGCACTCTTGAATAATACTGTCCTGACCTATCTATTGAGCTAAGATTAGAGTAAGGTGATTTGCTGATCTAGGAATCTTAGTGAACATCATTCAACCCGTGCATAAAGCTTAACTGGAAGCTCGTCGATCGATATCCTTACTGGACAATCGATCGACAGCGTGAAAGGTGTATCAATCGATATCTCTCTAAGATCATCGATTGACACTGCTGGTGATTGAACATTCTTGTTCTGGTCATTAGATCTAGTTAATAGACTCGTCCAAAAATTGCGAGAGCTGATTGACTTGTTGTTAAATAAAGTAGTTGAGCTCTAATATATCATGCATGCAACTGTTAGGCATCTATAGGATTATAATCTCTGAATACCTAAATAGAAACCCTAAGTCTAGCGCTTTCCAATTAAAGTTTCAACCCAATCATCTTGTTAGTCGAGCAACTACCTTGCTCACATAGGATTATTTATATTGCTTTAAACCATAAAAACCACAATTCCCCTAGAATTGATTCTCTGATTAGATTAAATTGGTTCTCTAGCTCTTTGGATTCGATCCCTAAGTATTACAATTGAACCTCTTATTTGAGAGAGTAATTCACTCCTTAGGGTAGTTTGAGTGAGATCAAATTTGGTGTCGTTGCCGGGGAGCTTTGATCGCCTTTAGATTTAATTTGATTGATTCTAGGTTTTTTTTTTCTTTACCCCCTTTCTGATACAAATTTTTCTTGTCTTTTCAGGTCCATGCCCAGCAGTACTAGAAGCAACAAGGACAAACAACTATTATTCTCAGAAGATCCTGCTCACTTGGAATGCTCGATCCGCAAGGACTTACGTTCCACATCGATCGACACAACAGCTTTCGCGTCGACCGATTCTCGCATCCAACAGTCTACCGACACTCAACCGCCGACCGACTCACATTGCTCAACATCGATCGACACTACACCTTGTTCATCAATCAAATCAGTCGCGAAGCATGGTTGCGATTGTTATTCTCAGACAGGATGAGAATGGAAACTTGTATGACCAGGATGGTCATCTGCGTAATGCAACAGGTCAGAAACTAGATGCGCAGGGGAATGTAATCCCTGAGCCCGATACTGATGCTACAGGAGCTGTTCGACCTGTAGATGAGGCTGCTCGAACAAGATCACTGGCTGACTACAACCGTCCAGACGAGTACTACACCAACAGATCAGCCATTCGCCTTCCAGAGATTCAGAAGCCAAATTTCGAGCTAAAGCCACAGTACTACACACTCGTGTCGCAGATACCCTACTCTGGGTTACCACACGAGCATCCTATGGACCATCTTGAGAGGTTCGAGGATCTTATTGCTGCTATCCGCATGGATGAAGTCCTTGAGGACTAACTACTCTGCAAGCTCTTCAAATACTCTCTGGTTGGAGAAGCTTCGCGTTGGCTTAAGCGGCTACCCACATGATCTCTTACATCCTGGGCCGCCATCAAGAATGCTTTCTTGCGTACCTTCTTTGATGAGGCATGCGCTGAAGACTTGAGGAGCAAAATTGCTACATTCGCGCAGAAGACTGGAGAGTCTTTCAAGGACGCATGGATCAGATTCAAGTTCTTCCAGCGAGAATGTCCACACCACGGATTCAATGAAGTGCAACTGCTTAGCACTTTCTTCAGTGGTATCACCTTGAGGTACCAAATGGCTCTTGATACAGCTAGCGAGGTGAACTTCAACACCAGGAATCCAGAAGAGACTGTGAGACTTATAGAGGATCTAGCTAACAGTAGCAGCACCAAGAACACTAACTTTGAGAGAAAGAAGTCTGTTGCATCCCTTGGGAAGGATCAGATGGAAGAAGTTAGAGCAAAGTTGGACGTTGTTCATGAGCTTCTCAGGAAGCAGGTCTGCTCAGCTGAAGAAGAAGAAGCTGTATACACAGAAGGAGAAGAAGATGTGACCTACATTGGAGGTACTGAATTTCAGAGGTCTGGAAACCAGAGTGGAAACAGGAATTTTTATGGCAATGGTCAGAGGAGTAACTACAACAAGAGTTCACAGTTTCAGAAACCCTACAGCAACAACAGCAGAAACTATGGGAATTCAGCTTACCAGAATCCACCACCACAGACTCAGGAGAGCAAGATTGAGACTATGCTTGATCGAGTTCTTGAAGATAGCAGAAGCTAACAGTGGATTTCAATGGGAAGATTGATTCTGTCTACACCGATCTGAACACAAGGATTGAGAATCCAGGCACTCAGGTTAGGAAGCTTGAGATGCAGATTGTTCAGACTGGAGAAGCTGTTAAGAGGGAGGAAGCCTTGACTAGAGAGGCAGAAGATGAAAGCATGAAGCACCACATCAATGCCATTATAGATGATGATTTCTGGCAGGTGGTGAAGCATGAGAAGCTTGAAGAAGGAGACTTCGAGATAGAGAGTTCCATGAGTTTCGGCGGATCACACTGGTGTCGACCGATATCGGAGGACACACATCGATCGACACATTACGACACAGAT
Organism: Brassica juncea; assembly: GCA_018703725.1. Lineage (NCBI taxonomy): Eukaryota > Viridiplantae > Streptophyta > Magnoliopsida > Brassicales > Brassicaceae > Brassica > Brassica juncea. The sequence continues at coordinate 19,169,743 of CM031936.1, read as the reverse complement.
CGATCGACAGACCTCTATCAACATCGATCGATGTCACTTTCCGAGTCGACTGCAATTCTAGTGCAGTACGAGTTATGACTCATGAAGAGTTCGCAGAGCGAAATCCACACCCACCCTCCCCTTTCTACGTCAACATCGATCGACAGCCTGAGCCAGGCAACGATCGACAGAGAGCCCAACATCGATCGACAAAGAGCCCAACATCGATCGACAGAGAGAGTCCAACATCGATCAACGAGCACCTCTCACATACCGAGTGCAGTTACCACCCATTGATATATCCCGAATCAATGCACTCAGACCACCACTTAAACCATCAGCTAACCAGCCAGAGACTACAAGCAAACCTTCAGACACTACACCAGAGCCTATGCAAATTGATAAGGCCACTGAAGGGAGAAAGTTGAGGAAAAGGAAGGAGAAAATTCCTATAAAACCTGAAGAGGGAAGCTAATGAGAAGGATATGGATGGTTTCACTAAGAGAGTTCTCAGAATCCCACTAGAGAAATCTTTTGAGAAGGTTTATTTCACACACAGATTATGGATGTTTTTCAGAGAGACAAAGGATACTGAGGAGGACATTAGGAGAATGTTTCATCATGTCAGAGAAAGGATGAAACAGAGGATCACATTGAAGAAGAAGTGGGAAGTTTGCAATACCATGTCTAGTGAAGGGTATTTAATTTTCCCATGCACTTTGAGACACACGAGCATCAGTCAGCATCCTACCTAAGGTTATGGCAGACCAGCTGGGTCTAAAAGTAGAGCCTTCTTCAGAATCTTTCACCTTTGTGGACTTTTCTCAGAGGAACTCAGGAGGTATCATCAGAGACCTTGAGGTGCAGATTGGTAATGCCCTTGTCCCAGTAGATTTTCATGTTCTAGATATCAAGCTAATCTGGAACTCTTTCCTTCTGCTTGGAAGAGCATTCTTGGCTACAGTAGGAGCTGTATGTGACATGAACGTCAATAGATTATGCCTGACACTGATAGATCCAGACATCCACTATGACCCAGTCAGAGTTGTCAAACAACAGGTCAACCTCGTGGAGATTGGAGATAATCTTGGCTATATTGCAGCATGCCATTGTGGAGCAGAGTATGAGACAGAGTACTCGGCATTGATCGACACCATCTCTGTGTCATCGATCGATTCCTGTGAGTCAACACCGATTGATAATCATTATTCCACCTCGATCGACATAGAGCATCCGGTTGACCACTATGCTTTGCCAGATCATTGCTATCCAGATTTTGCTTTTCAACCAAACATTAGACAAGATGACTATTCAATAGGCAGTTGGGCAGACAGTGGATTTCATGAGAGTTTCGCAGTGGATACTGCAATACTTTCAACCAATGGGGATACTAAAGAGGAGTATGATGAGGATTATTGAAAGGAACGAGTTACAGAGATTTCCCTTGAAGTAGATAGATTTCCAGGCTATACCTTCATGTTAACACATTTGCCATCGATCGACAGAGGCCACTCAACATCGATCGATTCCCACCCTCATCCAGCAAAACAATTACATGCATTTATCGATACCAATACTGGTACATCGATCGATTTTGAGCAAACCGACCTTGAGAAGGGTATTGAATTTTCCCATGCAATTTGAGACACAAGAGCATCAATCAGCATCCTACCTAAGGTTATGGCAGACCAGCTGGGTCTAAAAGTAGAGCCTTCTTCAGAATCTTTCACCTTTGTGGACTGTTCTCAGAGGAACTCATGAGGTATCATCAGAGACCTTGAGATGCAGATTGGTAATGCCCTTGTCCCAGTAGATTTTCATGTTCTGGATATCAAGCTAATCTGGAACTCTTTCCTTCTGCATGGAAGAGCATTCTTGGCTACAGTAGGAGCTGTATGTGACATTGTTGGGGTCAAAATCGGTCAATGACGAAATCGTCACCCGAAAGTCCTCGAAAGAAAAGCCAAGCGACGATCAAATCCAAGAAACGGGTCGTCGCTCGATAAAACTCACGGAAGGCTCGTCTACTCCCATCTGGCGCCAACGGCGAGGGTCCTGGCGCCCATCAATGCGATCGTCTCACGATCTCGGGCGATGACAGCATCCTGGTCCCTTGAAATCCATGTCTGGATTGTCCGAGATCTACAATGAGTCTTCCGTAAAGCCTTCCCGATTGTTTTAAAGATTCATCTTTTAACATATCTAAAACTCGGATCCACATCGCTCTCATCCTCGACGACGGAAAATCTGAAGATCTAAGTCCATCTCAAAATCCCGATACTCGCAGAATCTCGTTGGAAACAATTATCTCGAGATCTACGACTAGAGACCCTCCCGAAACTCGAAAGATTTCCCGCAAACGACTGACGAGGGAAAGATCGAACAAACCCATAGACGGCAAGACGGCCTGGCACCAGCAGCGCGCGGGACGCGGGCTGGCGCCGGCGGCACCCCGGCCTGGCGCCGGCGGCACGCGGGACGCGGGCTGGCCTGGCGCCGGCGGCAACCCCGGCCTGGCGCCGGCGGCACGCGGGACGCGGGCTGGCCTGGCGCCGGCGCACCCCGGCCTGGCGCCGGCGGCACGCGGGACGCGGGCTGGCCTGGCGCCGGCGGCACGCGGGACGCGGGTTGGCCTGGCGCCGGCGGCACCCCCGGCCTGGCGCCGGCGGCACGCGGGACGCGGGCCGGCCTGGCGCCGGCGGGCACCCGGCCCTGGCGCCGGCGGCACGCGGGACGCGGGCTGGCCTGGCGCCGGCGGCACCCGGCCTGGCGCCGCGGCACCCGGCCTGGCGGTCGGCGGCACGCGGGACGCGGGCTGGCCTGGCGCCGGCGGCACCCGGCCTGGCGCCGGCGGCACCCGGCCTGGCGCCGGCGGCACCCGTCACGCGGGCCAGCCTGGCGCCGGTGGCACCCGGCCTGGCGCCGGCGGCACCCGTCACGCGGGCCGGCCTGGCGCCGGCGGCACCCGGCCTGGCGCCGGCGCACCCGTCGCGCGGGTCGGCCTGGCGTCAGTCCACGGCCCTCGTCCCGGTTTCGTTCCTATCGTGCCCGGTTCGATCCCATCTTAGCTTGTTCGGATCAATCTACGCAGGTTTGGTATGATCACGGTTACTCTAGAACGCCACTTCCTCGACTGAACAAGGAATTAAGGTTCCTTCGGAAACACCGAGACCTTCAAAGACTGTCCTTTCGAAAAACCGTAAAAACGCCTAAACGGCCCAACGCGGCCAAAACGGCCCACGTACGATTTTCCGAAAAAGAAGGATAACTATGACGGTTTATCTTTATCCTCACATAAGAGATAAATATCAAGTTTCCAGAAGATAAATGTCGAGATTTCCGAAGATAAATGTCAAGTTTCCCGATAAACACAAAGATGGACGAAAATGGAAAAAGCCCGACTCAGCCCACGAGAAGATAGACCGTCATAGGAGGAGTATATAAGGAGAGCTTTGAGCAAGAAGCAAACCAGATCACAAAAACGTCCAGAGCACTTAGAGCAACTTAGCATTCTTTTCTGTTTTCACTAGCGAGCTGCGACTCAACTAGGATAGACTTAGGCGATCAGACTAGCGAACTTGCCGACAGCTCTCGTAGCCAAGGCTCTTACCTGTTGTTCACGCTCAAACGCGGATTCGAAAATAAAATCTTTTGCTCTATTTTTTTTTTTTACGATTTTTATTCCGTTTTCATATTTTCTTTGTCGAACTGATTGTGTCGTGTGCGGCCCAGCAGATATCCGGGACCTTCAGGGAAGGCTTGGTTCACTTGGCTTTCCTCCAAATCAACTTAATTTGACGGTGCGAATTTCGGTTCCCACAGTTTGGCGCTAGAAGGAGGGGGGGTTACGGATCTATCTATCTCGCAACTGCACACGCTCGATCATGTCAGCCGACGCCACCAAGGATCAGCCAGCGCTAGACGGCACACCCGTCGATGCCAACGCTGAGAAGACTCCAGCTGGAGACGCGTCCGCAGTCACTGCTGATGCAAACACTGAGGCGCTCAGGCAGATTAAGGAACTGTTTACCTCCGCCCAGGCGCGGGCGGAACAACAGAACAAGCTGATAACCTCGCTCGCAAAACAGGTCGATACCTTAACTGCGAGGAGCAAGTTGCCGCGCAGGTCCACCAAGGCGCGCCGCGGCAGAAGACTCGACTTCGGATCCCCCGAAGCACGAGACAAAGATGCCCCGAAAGAGCCCACTCCCGAGGAAACGGCTCCAAAAGGACAGCAAACGACCTCGCAGAACCTTCCACTCCCGGCTGCGGGAAACAAGGAAAGCGACGTCGAGCGCATCGACCTAGATGTCAGCGACCGATCGGACCCTTCCGATGAAGACGCTGACATCCACCCCAGGAGAACCCGAAGCCAGTCCGCTCGGCAGACGGTATCCTTCGATAGGCCCATGACAGAAGAGGAAGAAGAACTCTACTGGATGGAGCAGGAAGAACTCGCGGAAGATCAAACTCGGATCTATCGCGACCAGCGTCGACAGGTTCGGAGGAACGCCGGCGGCAATAGCGAGATCCATGATCTCCGTGAATCTCTCAAAAAGACCGTGGCTGAAGTGAAAGCGGTAAAATCGCAGATCCATCAGGCGACCAGTTCTGCCCCCGAGATCGATAGACTTCTCGAGGAAGCACGGAAAACGCCTTTCACCACTCGGATCACGGAAACACGCATCTCAGACCCAGGGAAGATCAAAATCCCGGTCTATGACGGTACGACGGATCCTAAGTCACACCTGCAGTCCTTCCAGATCGCAATGGGTAGGTGCAAACTCCCGGAGCGCGAACGGGACGCAGGTCATTGTCTTCTCTTCGTCGAGCACCTCAAAGGTGCTGCGCTCGAGTGGTTCTCCCGGCTCAAAAGGAACTCCATCGGAAGCTTCCGCCAACTGGCCTCGGCATTTCTCAAACAGTACTCCATGTTCATGGATAGAGAAACGTCCGACGTGGATCTATGGAGTCTAGCTCAGAAGGAAGACGAGTCACTCCGCGACTTCATGCGAAGGTTCAAACTGGTGATGGCCAGAGTAACGGGCATCAGCGACAATGTCGCAATCGACGCCCTGAGAAAAACTCTCTGGTACAAGTCGAAGTTCCGAAAGTGGATACTACTGGAAAAGCCGCGGAACAATCCAGGATACTCTCCACAAGGCAACAGACTTCATCATCATGGAAGAAGAGATGAAGCTTCTATCGCAGAAGCACGGACCGCAGAAAACCGCGTCCAAGAAGAAACCCTCTCGTAACGACAAATACGTCCATCACGAAGGGGAAGACGTCCAAGGCGAGCATAACTACGCCATCAACTCGGAGCAGGGCAAAACCTCCGGTAACACCTGGACCAGGAACCAGTACAAGGATAACTCCTACTGCGAGTTCCACGAGACCAGAGGTCACTCCACTGCGAACTGCAAGGTTCTCGGCGCCCGGCTCGCCGCAAAACTCCTCACCGGCGAGCTATCAAAGATCAAAAGTATAAAGGACTTGCTCCTGGACTCTGACCGCCCAAAGACTAACAAAACTACCTCCGAAGACCGCGCGACCGAAAACCAATCAGGGGAAAAGCGCGGAAGAAGACAAGATGACCAAGGGAACAACAGCAGTCGCCAGAGGGTAAACATGATCATCGGAGGATCACAGTTCTACCAGGACTCTGTCTCATCGATAAAAGCCTACGGGCAAAAAGCCGAGACCAGTTCCAACTGGTTCCCGGACAGCGATGTTCCTAACCACACAATCGCTTTCGAGGAACACGAGACCGTCGGAATCGACAAACCTCACTGCGATCCTTTGGTAATCGACCTGGTCATCCAGGATCTCGAAGTCGGCCGCATTCTCGTCGATACTGGAAGCACGGTCAACGTCATCTTCCGCGACACCCTCTACAGGATGAAGATCCCACTTGGGGAAGTCGTCCCTGAGCCAAAACCTTTGACGGGGTTCTCGGGCGTCACTACCATGACCCTCGGGAAAATTAAACTCCCAGTCATGGCGAAGGAAGTTACAAAGATCGTCGAGTTTGCAGTAGTCGACAACCCGGCCATCTACAACGCCATCATGGGAACCCCTTGGATCAACTCCATGAAGGCAGTACCGTCCACATATCACCTCGGTATCAAGTTCCCGACTCCGACCGGAACCGCAGCCATCTGGGGTAGCCAGAAACAGTCGAGACTCTGTTACCTAGCCGAGTTCAAACTGCGAAAAGATCGGAACGCCCCTGCGGTCAACTCAAAACGAGCAAAGGAATCACACAACATTCCCGAAGACTCAAGGAAAGATGATCCAGAATCATCCGAACAGGCAACGATTCAAGAAGGCGACAAAGCCTCTGAATCCACCGCCGTAGGACCGGACAGCTCGACCCCCGCACACACCACTGATCCGACCAGCACGATCGGAACGGCGACGCACGGGGAGTAAAAACGTCCGCAGCAACTATCAGAACTACGAGATGGCTTGATCCTCGAAAGAGGTACGTAGGCAGCTCGACGAAACCCGACGAGTTCAGCTATCCCCCTCACCAAAAAGGGGGGGGGGACTGGGTGCGTATACTCCTATACTCCCACAAAAACGCGAAAATCCGCATATGTACTTTAAACTTCTCGAAATTTTTTAATAAAATTCTTTCTATCTTTTATACTTACTGAAACGCATCAACGCTTCGGAAAAACGAAAATCATATCTTCAAAAGAAACGCGAGACGTCGCAACTTCTTAAAAAGATAACAAAACTCGTATTATCCGCAAAAGACAGTCCACCAGCGACTTAAAAATAAACTCACGCCCGTCGATTGGCCCCGACGGACGCTCATAAGAAACGTTTCGCTCAATACAAAATCGTAGTCAGACCTACAAAGGTCCTCTTACATCCGACAAGGATATCATAGCGCGCTATACAAGAAACCCAAAATTTTGGTTTAGCATCTCGGATAAACTCCGAAGATAGCTCGATTCTTTTAACACAAGTCATATAAGCCGGCGACTAGTCGCGGACTTTAAACGAAAAGAATCAGGAAGAAATCACTAACAGGCAAAACGAAAGCCGATCAGTCATCGCACAGCCTCAAAGCTGAGAGTAAACCTAGGTCTTGCCCTAAACCCAGTCTTGCTGGATCTTGACATCTCACAGACATAGTATCGTATACGAGATCCCAAAACATGTCTCTTATCGCTTACACCTAAAACGCTCGCTAAAAAGTAGCATACGGACCAAGCGACGAAAAAAGAGTTAGGATACGAAGTGACTACTCGCATCCTTCCCTCTACACTTGACGAAAGTATAAATCAAAACAAAAGACGAAATCTCGCAAATTTTCATATTCATAAAAGCCGCAAAAGACGGCAGGATTCAAAGCCACCAACGGCCAGTCCCAAAAACATGAGAATGCAACCTCCAACGGTCGCAGGATAAAATTACTAAAAACGGCCACACACGGCCAGAAAATTCAATTCATAGAAGGAAGTCAACGTTGAGAAATCCGGATGCAGAAATCCCAAATGAACTAGCAGGCTGGTCCACTTCTTCATTCACACCTCGAGCATTCCCACCATTCTCGGTGTTCTCATCGGCTCCGACCTCCACCGTATCCTCGGAAACCTCGATAGGTTCCCATAGTCTCCGGACTCTTTCTTCTACCGGAGGAACCAAGGACTCAGCATGAGCACACTCGGCCATGAAATCCTTCATTTCAGCGACCTCGGAATCGAAAGAGAAATCTGGGTTCTGAGACTTGTAAAGATTTACGACCGAACCTCGGCACTCGCGGAAATCACCAACAAACTCCTGAGCTTCTTTAAAGCATTGAAACTCAGCAGCAAACGATTCCGCCCGTCTTGCCACCTCCGCTGCGACCATCCTTCTTCCTCTCCTTTCCGCCCGTACGAGAGCCCGAGCGTGAAGCTCAGCTTGCTTCACGTTCTGTGCCTTCACCTCTTGACGGAACCGGAAAAGCTCTCGCTCCACTTCTGTGGTCTTGAAGTTAGCAATCCTGGATTTGCGGAAACTCGAGTCAAGCGCCTCGCTAAACACTCTTAGTCCCTGCATGAAACTCAAGATCAGCAAGCATGCTTATATACGGATTCAAACGCAAGGTTAAAGAAGTTCGAAGGGCCAAACCTCGTTGACACGTTGGGAGCCCTCGGCAAAAACCCGTTGTTTCTCCTCATCCTCCAGCGACTCATCAGTAGTAAACTCCGGAGGAAGGCCATCAAAGAAGTTGATAGGTGGAAAACCGCTGGCTCCATCTTTTTCCGTTGGAACAAAACTAGGTTTTTCTCCCAACGGTGAAGGGTTTTCCGAGCCTTCCCCATCATCGATTTCCTTCCCCTTACGAGACCTCTGTCTGCGCCTCCGAGAAGGAACCACGGTAACAGGTTCGGCGTCGTACGACGGAACAGAACCCCGGGACCGATAAAGGTTAACCGCATCTCGGATCCGTTCAAGGGTGAAGGATTTCCAGAAAAACGGCCTTTGACGAAGAAGATCTCTCTTGACGAAAACGTTACCAGGCAAATGCGCGGTAGGGTTGTTCCCTACAAAACGAAAATTTTGTCAAAGACACGCACTTCCGAAAAAGTGAGATAGATAACAGAATTTTCGTCATATTACCTCGGTTAAAGTTCCATGCCCGCGGAAATAGATGGAGGCAGCTCTCCTCGACAGACTCGCCATCTATTTGAACAAAGAAGAAACGCTCCTGCCACGATTTGGGATTCGAAGTAGTCCCCTGAATCACGGCCATATCCTTCTTAGGCAGCATGGAATAGTAACCGTCACTCCCCGTCGGCCGAGTACCCCAAAGACCTTCGAAATCATCGGGACCAAGATCAATCCCGAGTTCGTAGCTAGCAATTAGTACGCCAAGCCAACTCTCCAAGGCAGGAACGCTGAGTTGGCTGATCGAAAGTTCGAAGCGGTGAAGCGCACGAACAATGGCACCAGGAATTGGAAACCACATACGGCAGTACGTAAAGAAAGCTTCGTAACATGTAAAGAAATCTTGCGGAGGATTCCTTGCACTCTCGTTACCAACGGGAATCCGAAATTTGACTCCTTCAGGAACCTGGTAAAAATCTCGAAGAACCTTGAGATATTTACGAGAAACCGAGCTCGGCGCAAAAGGAGCACCGGGCTGCCTCAGAGGCCTCTTCGGAACAGGGATCTCTGGCAGTGTAGGGGGCGAACCTACAAGGGCTCGGTAATACGCATTCCTCTTTTCCTCCTCGACCGACTCCTCCTGCTTTACCGTTACATGGGCAGGAGAGTCATCCGAGGATGAATGGGAAGAAGAGTTTCTCTTTGAGGATCTTGAAGACATTGTTCTTAAAGAGAGAGAAAGGATTCTTGAGAGAGAGAGTAAAATTCTTGTGATGAAGTAAGAATGAGATTTCTTACTCCATCCATATAAAGGAGGTAAAATCACTATTTACCTCGACTTTCGGCAAACGATTACGTCTCAACACCTTCCCACACGGCTATACCGCAAGCTAGGATCCGACAGGCTCTACGGTTCCTAGCTAGCTGGGGGGCTAACTGTTGGGGTCAAAATCGGTCAATGACGAAATCGTCACCCGAAAGTCCTCGAAAGAAAAGCCAAGCGACGATCAAATCCAAGAAACGGGTCGTCGCTCGATAAAACTCACGGAAGGCTCGTCCTACTCCCATCTGGCGCCAACGGCGAGGGTCCTGGCGCCCATCAATGCGATCGTCTCACGATCTCGGGCGATGACAGCATCCTGGTCCCTTGAAATCCATGTCTGGATTGTCCGAGATCTACAATGAGTCTTCCGTAAAGCCTTCCCGATTGTTTTAAAGATTCATCTTTTAACATATCTAAAACTCGGAGCCACATCGCTCTCATCCTCGACGACGGAAAATCTGAAGATCTAAGTCCATCTCAAAATCCCGATACTCGCAGAATCTCGTTGGAAACAATTATCTCGAGATCTACGACTAGAGACCCTCCCGAAACTCGAAAGATTTCCCGCAAACGACTGACGAGGGAAAGATCGAACAAACCCATAGACGGCAAGACGGCCTGGCACCAGCAGCGCGGGACGCGGGCTGGCGCCGGCGGCACGCGGACGCGGCTGGCCTGGCGCCGCGGCACCCGGCCTGGCGCCGGCGGCACGCGGGACGCGGCTGGCCTGGCGCCGGCGGCACCCCGGCCTGGCGCCGGCGGCACGCGGGACGCGGGCTGGCCTGGCGCCGGCGGCACCCCGGCCTGGCGCCGGCGGCACGCGGGACGCGGGCTGCCTGGCGCCGGCGGCACGCGGGACGCGGGTGGCCTGGCGCGGCGGCACCCCGGCCTGGCGCCGGCGGCACGCGGGACGCGGGCCGGCCTGGCGCCGGCGGCACCCGGCCTGGCGCCGGCGGCACGCGGGACGCGGGCTGGCCTGGCGCCGGCGGCACCCCCCTGGCGCCGGCGGCACGCGGACGCGGGCCGGCCTGGCGCCACGGCGTCAGACCGCGGGACGCGGCTGCTGCCGTCGCCGGCTGCACACCCGCGTGCCTGGCGCCGTCGGCAACGCGCCCTGCACCCCCCCGTCCTGGCCGGCGCACCCCGTCACGCGGTCGTCCTGCCGGCGGACCCTGCCTGGTCGGCGGCACCCTCAACGTCGGCCTTCCCTGGCTCCGGCCTGCGCGGCGGCACCCTTCACGCGTCCCGCGGGGCAGTCCTGGCCCGGCGGCACCCGCGACTGGCCCGGGTCGCACCCGTCTCGGGTCGGCCTGGTCGTCAGTCCACACGGCCCTCGTCCCGGTTTCATTCCTATCGTGCCCGGTTCGATCCCATCTTAGCTTGTTCGGATCAATCTACGCAGGTTTGGTATGATCACGGTTACTCTAGAACGCCACTTCCTCGACTAAACAAGGAATTAAGGTTCCTTCGGAAACACCGAGACCTTCAAAGACTGTCCTTTCGAAAAACCGTAAAAACGCCTAAACGGCCCAACGCGGCCAAAACGGCCCACGTACGATTTTCCGAAAAAGAAGGATAACTATGACGGTTTATCTTTATCCTCACATAAGAGATAATGTCAAGTTTCCATAAGAGATAATATCAAGTTTCCAGAAGATAAATGTCGAGATTTCCGAAGATAAATGTCAAGTTTCCCGATAAACACAAAGATGGACGAAAATGGAAAAAGCCCGACTCAGCCCGCGAGAAGATAGACCGTCATAGGAGGAGTATATAAGGAGAGCTTTGAGCAAGAAGCAAACGAGATCACAAAATTCGAGCACTAGCACTTAGAGCGATTTAGCATTCTTTTCTGTTTTCACTAGCGAGCTGCGACTCAACTAGGATAGACTTAGGCGATCGGACTAGCGGACCTTTCGACAGCTCTTATAGCTTACTTCTCGCCTGTTGTTCACGCTCAAAACGCGAATTCAGAAATAAGATCTTTTTTCCGCTCAACTTTTACGATTTCTATTTTCGCAACTTCTACTTTATTCGATCGTTTCGTGTGCGGCCCAGCAGATATCCGGGACCTTCAAGGAAGATCGGGTTAACTCGGTTTTCCTCCACAAATCTTTATCAGAAATTGACGGTGCGAATTTCGGTTCCCACACTTACCATACACATGCCCAGAATTCTTCTCATTTCTGTCGAGCTCCCCATCTCCTGCGAAAACACCACCTGGTCGGCCGACATTTTCCTTCTCTACTCGTAGTCTCTTCCCTCTCGCCGACAGACCACTCTCCCCACTTATTGGGCCAAACACCAAACCCCGCATAGGCCCAACATTTCTCAGTTTGGTCTTAGGAGGATTCGGGCCTCTCATGTTACTAATCTTCTTATCTTTTGGACCCAATCGAGCTGGCTGTTGGTTCTCTCTATTCCCATTCTTTCCAAACGAGAATTCCTTTCCAGTCACTTTGCTCGCTCCTCCAGAAACTATATTAGTAGTATTCTCATTTTCTTTGTTCTCTTCTCTATTCGCACTCTCCTCCACTTGTTCCTCCATATCCCCCTCCACATTCAACTCTCCAAACCTATTCAAAACCCTTATCTCCTCCGACATGCTCTCTTGACGAGCCCCCCGACTTTTACTACCGATCAACGTCTTGCTTCCTACCATCTCCCTACTTTCATTACTCCGCATTGTAGCTCCTCTCTGCCCATTCTGAGTTAGCCCTTTCCTCGCCTGTCTCATTGGGATAAAATCCGTATCCATACCTGCAACCTCCGTATTATTTTGTGTCGTGGCCACTGGAACAGTCGCATTTATAATAGGAGCTTCCTCCCTTACCTTACGTGGGCATGAATAGGCTAGATGTCCATACATATGATATCACTTGATATCACTCAAATTACCCTAAGGAGTAATCTTACTCTCTCAAATAAGAGGTTCGATTGTAGTACTTAGGGATCAAATCCACAGAGAGCAGGGGCACACAATAGACTATAGAAATCAAGGTTAAGCTAGGCAATCAATATTTAAACAGTAAATAAAGCAATGTGAACAAGGCAATTGTTCGATTGATTGAAGTTGTAAACAATAATAAGAAATAGCTAGACCTAGGGATTTATCAATCAAGAGATTCAAAACTACAATTCAAGGATGCTAAGGGTTTATAGATTCAATCTAGAACTCGATTATGATAAGCAAGTAATCATCTCTCTCAAGCAATTACTAATCATATGTCTAAATCTCTGTTCCAGCTCTCGCATGCAAACAAGAAGTGAGTGTCGATCGATGCTATGGCCTGAGCATCGATCGATACTTCCTCAGACAAGCAATAACGACCTAATCGATTTTGTTCAACTAGATTCTTAGACCAAATTCTCATATGCGCCTAAGTATCTAATCCAGCAGGATTCGGGTTCCGTTAATTGAGTTCACTTTAGTGTATCTCAATTGTCCTATGATTCTAGGTTCAAACAATCAGTCACACTTTCATGTGAATAAAACTATTCCAGATCCTAGTATTACAAATCACCCTGGTGTAGAAGTTCTATAGATAACCTAGCAATCCTAATTGATTATCAGTTTGACATTAAGCTCATGAAATCCCTAAACCTAACAGGTGGATCTATTCAGACATGATAGTTGTCAGAGAAATCATAGAAAGAATAGATGAATAGAATAGAATAATAAAACCAATGGAGTTCCAAGAGGACTCTGAAGGAGTTCCTCTCTTCTCTCCAACCCTAAAACTAAGAAAGAACAATAGAATAGAAAAGCACAAAGAAAAACGTGTGTAAAGCGTAGCCGTCAACAATGGCTTAGAAATAACATAAATAGGATTTCTGGTCGTCCAAGGGTATTTTGGTAACTTTGTGGTGGCTCCTGGGCTTTAATCGGTCATAAAATATGCTCGGCCCATATTCTGGCATCCATATCGATCGACACCAAGGCTGTGGCGTCGATCGACATCCACTCATCTTCTCGACAGCTTCCTCTCGCGAGGCAGACTGACCACTCTTCAGTAAAACGGTCATCACTTCTGCTACAGAATGCCGATTGACCCCAAAACGGTAGAATTGGAAAGCTAACTCAAAGATCTATCTTGTGTCAAAAGATGGGCTCAATCTAACGGTTGAAAGGTCTCCATCCATAGCTAAACATCTGACGCGTCTGCGCAGCTCTGCACTTAAAAGGCTCCAAAAGACACCAAAATCACCATATTTCTCCAGAACGTACCTGAACCTGAAAACATACCTAATAGACTCCAAAACATAGATAATAGTAGTAAAAACACTCATATACCATGGGTAAAAACGGGTAAAATCCATGGTATATCATCACTCAAATTACCCTAAGGAGTAACTTTACTCTCTCAAATAAGAGGTTCAGTTGTAGTACTTAGGGATCGAATCCACAGAGAGCTAGTGTACAAATAAGATGCAATCTTAATGACTATACTAGGTTGAAAATGGTTTAAAGTAAATTGCAGGTTTGCTGAGTAAGGATAAGATTACTCAGTTGAAAGGATTTGGTTTTAAAACAATAAAGAAAAGTAGTTAAATTCAGGGTAGGTATTCAGGAATTCAGGATTATAAATACTATAAAGGCTAACAAGTTGCTTGCATGATATGTCAGAGCTCAACACTTATTAAATGAATCCATCAGCTCTCGCATTATTTAGACCATCTATTGCTTAGATGCTAAATAGTGTTTGCGGTCAGCTATCTTGCTGACAATATCGATCGATGGTTCGATAGGAATATCGATCAATACACCTCTAGCTACGTCGATCGATTACTCTATAGGAGTATCGATCGATCTGGCTCTAAGCAAGCTTTATGCGCGAGTTGATACAATGCTCACCATGATCTTAGATCAGCTTTCGCATATCTCAAGAGGGTCATAGCATGTTTAGGATGTTGTCAGGTATTGCATGTAATAAACAATGCAATCCAAGTTCATGTTCTAGGTAGCTAAGCTAGAAAAAGCATTAGTGAACAATCCTAACAATAAATATCACAACTATAGCAAATATAGGTTGGGACTAATCCCTCATATCCTATTTAAACTCTAAATCTAACAAATGAATCTACTCAGATATGGCTAATTAGTTCATAGCAACAAGGTAATAATAGAAATTCATAGATATATTAGAGGGTGAACACTTAGGTCCCAATCAGAAATATCTTTGGATCTCTCCTCTAGATCTAGAATTCTATAACCTTTGTTAACAAATAAAGAATTGAATAGAACTTTATTGAGAACTTGCAAAGTAATGAAAACAGAAATGAGTAAAAGAAGAAGAAACTCTTTTAGAACTTAGAAAACTTGTATTAAACTACAAAACTCTAAAAACTATATCTCTGCCAAAACACTTAGGCACATATAAATATGAGTTCATTAGGTTAAAAAACTCGTCAGGGGCATTCTTGTAAAATGTGATATCTTGGGCTTCAAGTTTGGCCAGGTCCAACTTGTCTTTCTGTCGCCTCAGTATCGATCGATAGTACATGGTGTACATCGATTGATTATTGTCTCGATGTATCGTCCTTCGGCTAATGTGTGTCGATCGATTGCACAGAGTGTGCATCAATCGATGTGTAACTCTGGTGTTGACCTCTAGTCTTGATCACGGGTGAACTCTTCTTTAAGCTCCAAAAAGGCACCTAAAACATCACTTTTCTCCAAAATACTTCAGAACCTGAAAACATACCTAATAGACTCCAAAACATAGATAATAGTAGTAAAAACACTCATATACCATGGGTAAAAACGGGTAAAATCCATGGTATATCAACTCCCCCAGACTTAACATTTTGCTTGTCCTCAAGCAAACACACAGGCAGTCTTTATGAAAGAGGTTTTGAAAAGCAGGGACTAAATCAAATTCAAACTTAGAATCATAACCTCTACTTTGTTGCAAACCACATCTAAGAGTCTGTCAATCACAGAAGCACATTATGCAATATCCTAATTAAACAACCTTGATCATCTAGCCAACAACTTAGCAATCATGTCGGACTAACCCCTCTACTGATTTCATTTGTGTACATAAAAATAAAAGTGCAGGCTTTACCTTGGGAGTATCGATCACAGGATGCAAGGTTGCTCAAACAAGTATATGGACCTGCAGGTAAAAATTGTGGGAACCGAAATTCGCACTGTCGATTTTAATGAATAAAAACGGAGGAAAGCCAAGTTAACCCGACTTTCCCTGAAGGTCCGGATTCTCTGCGACAGCCAACGACAAGTGACCGAATAAATGCGGAAAAGGTTTTGTTAAGATTTGGGACTGGACCTTAAGAAAGGCTGCCTACGTACCCCTTTCGAGGATCAAGTCGGACGTAGTTTAGTTTAGAAAGAATTGAACAAGAGATCGAACCGTCTGGGCGGGTTCGTCCAGTATGAGCGTTTGTCATAGAAACAGGCATGTCGAAGATAATGCCTAGGGTTTCTATGTGCGGACCTCTGAAGTAAAAGAATTGTCCGATCCTTCCGAGAGGAGCGGAGATTTGCGAGCAGGAGGCGGCCAGACGTTCTAGGGCCTGCCTTGCTAGTCTAACCGCCTAAATTCTAAGTTCTATTAGCTAACAGGAGCTCTCTAGGTCTCCAATCTAGGATTTTCGGATCCCTTCTCCTCTGCTTTTGCTCTCCTTATATACTCACTTCTAGGTCGGTTTGCCTTAGGATGATGGACTTCGCCTTTGGGCCCAAGTTTATGTCTTCAGGAAATATTCCATTTTCATCGATCTTCGTAATTATCCTCGAGTTTTTCCCTATTTTTCGGTGACTTGATGTTTATCCGATGTTCGGTAAATTGGATAAACCGTCATAGTCTGATTGGGCCTGAATTCTTAAAATCGTAAGTAAGTCTGTGGACTTGTCTTAAGTCGTTGAACGTTTTATACGATTTCTCGGAAAGACTATCTTTCTCGTAAAATAAACCGTATAGCCTAAAGGATCGATGTTCGAGTTAATCGATCTTGTTTTACACGATATCCTCTACGAGAAATCCAACCTTTCTAATTTTTGTCATAAACATCGAGGATGATTCCAATCGAGTCGAATCGAAAGATGTTAATTCCGTAGCCGTGATCGTATCAAACCCACGAGGATTGATCCAAGCAAGCCAAGACGGGATCAGACCGAGCACGATGGGACCGAAACCAGGACGAGGACCGAGACCAGGACGAGGACTGTCGACCGGCGCCAGGCCAGCTGCGTCGCGCTTGCCGCCGGCGCCAGGGGGCTTGCCACCGGCGCCAGGCCGGCTGCGTCGCGTTTGCCGCCGGCGCCAGGCCGGCTGCATCGCGTCTGCCGCCGGCGCCAGGGGGCTTGCCGCCGGCCTCCGTCTCCCCTGCCGCCGGCGCCAGGCCGGCTGCGTCGTGCTTGCCGCTGGCGCCAGGCCGGCTGCGTCGCGTCTGCCGCCGGCGCCAGACTGGCTGCGTCACGTCTGCCGCCGGCGCCAGGGGGCTTGACGCCGGTGCCAGGTCGGCTCCGTCTCGCCTGCCGCCGGCACCAGGGATTCTCTGCCGCCCGTGGGTTCTCCGCCGCCCGATCCTTCCTCCGTTGATCGTTCGTGCGGGAAATCTTTGAGTTTGGAAAGATCTTTAGCCGTTGATTTCGAGATAACTTTTTTCGACCTCACCAGAGAGTGGATATTCTAATTTGAGAAATTCTCGTATAACTTCTTTTCAAATTATCCGAGACTTTTTGTTTCAAGAAATACTTTTCAGAGAATTTCAGTCATTGATTCCGTCGTGACCGATTTTGACCCCAACAGTTAGCCCCCCAGCTCGTTAGAACCTTCGTGATGTTCTTGCGAGCGATAAGACATGTCAGGTAAGATAGGCGGAATTATTGGTTGAAAGGCTCCGTTGAAAGTTGTTAGATTGGGGCTGCGCCTTTCGAAGGCTGCCTACGTACCCTTGTTGTAGGGATCAAGCGTTCCGTAGTTCGTTTTGGAGTTTAAGACCCTTGTGATCTGTTTTACCAGCGAGACTTATATGGTCTGGTTATGTGTCATGAGAGACTTTCGATCATGATGCTGTTGATGTATTTGTTTTGGTCTGGGCGTTGTGAGGCCATGATGTGTTTTTTGGGACTGGCCGTTGGTGGCTCTGAATCCCTGCCCGTTTTTGGGGCTTTGTTTGAACTTTTGCGGTCTCAATCTATGAAACGTTTTTCGATTTTTTATGAACTTCAGTTTTTTCGAAGTATGAGAAAGAGGGTGTGAGTTGTCGTCTCATTCCTAGTTCCCTGATAATCACCGTACCTATTGTTTGCATAAAGCAAGATTTTCTGCGGTTTACCGATTTACGCGAAAAGTTCGTGAAACGAATAGGCTTAAGTGAAGAGACAAATTTTTGGATCTCGTATACCATACTATGTCTGTGAGATGTCAAGATCCAGCGTGGCTGGGTTTAGGGCAAGACCTAGGTTTACTCTCGGACTGAGGCTTTGCGATGACAAATCGGCTTTCGTTTTGCCTTTTTGTGATTTTAACCTGACTCGTACCGTTTAAAATCCGCGAATTGTTGTCGGCTTATATGATTTGTCTGGGCGTGAGTCGAGCTACTTCCTTTACGAAGAGCTAAACCAAAATTTGGATTTCTTGTGTAGCGCGCTATGTTTATCCTTGTCGGATGTTAGAGAGCCTACCCTTTTAAAGGTGGCTATTGTCTTTTTAGGACGTTAGAGTTCGTTTGTTGTAATCAGCAACAAAGAAATGATGCCAGTTTAGAGGCATGTTACCGTTTAGAGGTGTGTTTGTATATTTTGAGTTCTAGAGACGAGGATATCGTCTGGAACGTTTTGAGGAAAAGAATGTCCTTCGAGCGTTAACGACGTCTCGCAGTGCCGAAGGTCGAGTTTTCCTTGTGCCGCATTTCGTGGTTGAAATGTTTGCGGGCTTGGAGATGTTTTGCAAATGTTCACAGCCAGAAACTGTTGTTTCGGTTTTGACGCAGGACCATGGGGTCGCGTAAGTTTGACCCAGGGAGAAGCGTCTACATTCACAGTGCTTCGTGAAGTGTTGGCCTTCCGGGATTTGATTGTATATATTAAGGATGACTCATATAACTCTTGGAGCCTTGTCAGGAGTGTTTCTTTTCATGCCGTGTTTACGGGGCGTATGGAACTTAATCGATTGACGATAAGTTTAAATCTTCCGTTAACCATATGGTTGTTAGGACTGAGTTTTGGTATGACGAGTTTATCGTATGATTTCCGATTCTGGGTTATACGATAAATTGCTTGCGTAATAGTCACTTGGAATTCTATGAACAAATCGTGGATTGTTGTTTTTAGCCGTTAAGTGATTGGAGCGGTGGTCGCTCAGTAGCTTTGGATTGGCATGGAGGCTAGATTCAGCTGTATCGCCAAGGAAGTTATTGGTGACGATCAGACCATGACCCTTATTAAGGTCATGTTAGTTTACGATTGTCCCTAATGGGGATACCGAATTCAGGTCCGGGCTTTACGGAAGGGCGCAGTTGGCCGAGGGCCAAATAGCGTTTGCCGAGATAAACATGCCAAGCATAGCGGAGTTTTCTGAGTTATGGCTGATGGCTTTTAGAAACGATCTTCCAATTTAGGTCTCAGTTATACGATGAATGGTTCGTATAAATTCTTTTTTGTTGCATGAAAATTGTTTCATTTTATCTGGGGGGAAAAAGTTTAAGGGATCGACGCAGGACACGTGCGGGTTCGCCTGCGTGATTATTTCCTGCTCGAACGTAACCACGGGGAGTGAAAGCAGGAGCCAGAAACCTTGTGGAGCAAAAACTGTCTATGACAGTTACCCGTTGGATCCATTATGTTTATTTTACGAAAGTTGCTTTGTATGAATTGACTCGACCATACAGAGGATTTTTCGTAAAAGTGATGTAAGAGGGGATTTTTGTAAAGGTAACTAGAGAGTGTTTCTCACAAATTACTTGCGATATTTGTGACCACGGATTATGTTTTCCTCATTCACTTTTGCGTACTGCGAAGTCGTTTTGCATGAGACCGATCATATTTTTTCCATAGGCTGTTTTGTTTAAAATATTCTTGTTATAGGAAAGTAATGGATGACCGGTTTCATGGAGATACAAAATCGCAGATTGTCAAAGTAGCGATGTTTCCGCGGATTGCACGGGAGATGTTTCCGCTATGATTTCGACCTTTGGATGAAAGCTGCTTCGAATTACTCACAGAATTTTACCGAAGGTTATTTCGTTATTTTCGTAGTTCACCATCGTGCTATTAGTCTGACGTTGGTACACGTTTCTAGTCGCGAGTTTGCGACGAGAGACGACGTAGAGTTTTCAAGACTATGTTTGTAACGGTTGGGCTATGCCTCTAGCGTTTTTTAGACGAATCTTATTGCTGCGAGACTTTGCTTTGTCAAAAGCGTTGTCTTGATGCTGAAGCAAAAAGTTTTCGAAGATGGGATTATACGGGTATAGTATACGTACCTACTTCCCTTTTCTTTTTACGAAAGAAAACGGGTTAGCCGTTCTTCCGAAGGCTTGTGTACGTTTTTTCTTTCTTTTAGGAAGCGGGATGAGTATGCTTTTAGAACGCGTGGCGATCGTTTCTCGGTTTTTCGAGAGACTAGATCGGTTTGCATGTTCTGCCTGGACAATCAAGGAACGATGGAACAAGACTGGAAATTTTGCCTAAGACTTAGCTTGCTAGACTATCCACCTAGATCCTAAGTTCCCTAAATTCTACGGCAGTTTTCAAGACGTTTTTGTTCCTGTCGTATGAAGAATTAAAACCTTTACAAAATTTTATAAGTTGGACATACCTTAGTCTCATCGATGATTCGAGATTGCCCCTTCTTCCTCCTTCTTCTTCTTTTGTCTTCTGAACTGTGTTTCATCTTCCGTAGTGATAGTTTTTACGAGAAGGAATGTGTATTCCATCGAAGGTTTTCTTAGGCGTTTCAGAATGGCCACTTTCGATTCTACGTCAAAGGACTTCGCAATGTCTGATACTGAATTTCGTATGAATTTATTTTCGATGAAATCCTGATGAGAATATCGGAGCGAACGAGAGATATCAACGTCTAAGCTCATGTCTCCGTTTCTTCGTACTTCCCTAAATTGACAGGTGCGCTTTGTATATTGTTGAAAAGTCTATCAAG
>CM031936.1:19004105-19149105 GCA_018703725.1 Brassica juncea | reverse complement strand
GGATACCTACAGAGAAACCCTTTGAAGAAGCCTACTTTTCACACATATTGTGGATGTTTTTCAGAGAAACTAAGGAGACAGAAGAAGACATCAAGAGGGTGTTCAACCAAGTCAGAGAAAGTATGAAGAGGAGGATCAAACTAGAGAAGAAGGAGGATCCAGGAAAGTTTTTTGTTCCTTGCTCAGTACAGGGGAACAACTTCCCACGTGCCCTATTTGACACATGATCTGGAGTTAGCATCTTACCCAAGGTGATAGCAGACCATCTAGGTCTGAAGATAGAGCCTACTGAAGAATCGTTCATCTTTGTGGATTGTTCTCAGCAGAACTCTGGAGGAATTGTGAGAAACCTTGAGGTTACCATAGGAGAAGCCCTAATTCCAGTAGACTTCCATATCTTGGACGTCAAGATAACCCTACCTACTTCTTTGCTACTTGGAAGAGCCCTCCTAGCCACAGTTGGAGCAGTCTGCAACCTTCAGACAAACACACTGTGCCTAACCATGATCAACCCTACGGTCTACTATGATCCAGTACGAGTCATCAAGGTCCCTAAGAAGATCCAAGACGGCTCACACCTTGTAGCTGTTTGCTATTGTGGAGATGAATACGACTCATAAGGCGAATACGAGACAGAGACCGCATAATCGATCGATAGTAGCACTGTCTCATCGATCATCTCTGGTGAACCGACATCGATCGACAGCCACACATGGTCATCGATCGATTCACTATTCAATCAGGTCGAGGAGGAGTTTCCAGAAGGTGATTTCGAAATAAACACGTGGGAGAACGACTACTACATCCCACCACATGCTGCAAATACTACTCATATTGAGGAGTATACTGATGATTACGAGGAGGAGAGAGCTATAGAATGTGACAACCTTCGAGAAGATGAAGATCGACTTCTCCACCACAACTTCAGAATCACGACATCGATCGACAGGGCCTTCCCCCCATCGATCGATACTACTTGCCTCGCATCATTCGACAACACAGTCAACAACACGCGAGACGGAGACTACTCAATTGGGAGCTGGGCAAGCGACTACCAGTACGAGAGCTTCGCGGTCGAGACCGCAACACCAACATACATCACCCAACCCGAAGCAGTCTCATCGATCGACTTGGCACCAGTACAATCGACCGATAGGCCTGAACAACCATCGACCGATTCAGAACCTGTGCCATCGACCGATACATACACCCAACCATCCCAGGTAACAAATTCAAATGTACTTAATTTCGGTAATCTAATCCCGGATGAGTTTGGTATTTTCAGGGATTCACAAGGCTTTGCACGCTCAATGGATGGACGAACACTCCACATATCCAAAGAAGACATTGCAGACGTCCTAGAGTTAGCCAATGGATCCCACAACCTATTCCAGCAACAACGCTACGGACCAGACCACCATTATCAGCACCAGGAGGCAGACACAACAACCGAGCCAAAGGAAGCTGAGGATAACCATCTCAAGAGGAAGGATCCATATCTTCAACGGAAATCGATCGATACAGAGTGTGTTGCATCGATCGATAAGTGTCCCAAATTCGGAAAGAGAGCCTTTCGATATGGAGTTTGAAAATTCTTTTGGGAGCAGAGAGATGAGTATGGGGTCTACAGAGACGAGAATGGCTTTGCTAAAGGAATAGATGGTGACGTCATCAGTATTTCTAAAGACGACATCAAGAAACTGCTCCAAAGAACTTCAATGGACGAGCGCTCCTACATCTGTCTACCAGAGCACGCTAGTTCATTTACAAGAAGAGAATTGGTGCAAGAAACCTACACCAAAGACGAGATCAACGAGATGTTCACCGGTTTACTTGGAGAACGCAAATGGGAAAAGCTCTCCAAGGAAAAGAGTTTAGAAGAGGCCACAGACAAGCTTCGCAGTGAGATGAACTGGATGTTCAGTGCAGACCAGGGATTACTCAAGAAGGTTAAACGTCTTGAGCTGAAACTTGAAGATCTTTGCAACGCACAGAACCATAGCCAGAAAAGATCAATATCGATCGACGGAGTACCATCCACATCGATCGATACGGAGCCCACACCATCGACCACTTACTCAAAACATGAGGTTGATGAGTCTCTTGGAGATATATGGAAAGAATTGAAGAAAGCAGAAGCTCGTCTCAGCAGCAAACAAACCACAACCTGTGAACGTATCTTTCACAACCTAGCAGATCTAAGCATCTGCACAGAAGAGATGAAGAGATCTATCCTCCTTATCAATGAAGCACATGTAGATATGAACCCCACTGCACCTTGCAATCCTTTTGAAGGATTGACTCGTCTGAAAGCAGTTGAGAGGAAAATTGCTGATATACACTTCTTAGTAGACAAAGAAGTGGAGGAACTCGCACTACGAATAGATACTATGCAGCAAGAGGCTGAGAAGTTCCAACGTCAACTTGATTATCAGGCTGCATCGATTGCATCGATCGACGAGCTCAACCTCAAGTCGATCGATAGGCGATTGACTGAAATCGACGGCCAGATGAAGCTCTTTGCAGAGAAGCTTCTCGAGAATATGCAGACGCAAAAATCGACCGATGAAAAACTAGTTGCATTGATCGATATACAGACTTCAGAGATCTGTACCAGAGCCGATTTGGATAAATTAGCTGATGAAGTCTACACAGCAATAACAAGCGTGGACGATTCACAAGATAGACGTCTAGACCAAACGTATTTCCCGCTTGTTAACGAGGTTGGAAGCATGGAATCTAGCATAGAAGGGATGCAGAAAGAAATTAAAGCCATTCAGAGGCAGCTTGCGAGCAGACCTGCACCTTTAGAATCGATTGACAGAAGGACCAGCGCATCGATCGATGGACTTCAACAGCCATCGACCAACATTTCAACAAAGGAATCGATCGATACCAGCTCCATCCATGACAAAATGATCCAACGCCTTGATTCAATGCAACCGGAGCTCAGCGATCTTTCAGAACATGCCTACAGGAAGTTAGGATGGCACGAGTTCAGCATTGAAGGTCATGAAGAAAGGATTCAAAGGATCACTGATGAGTTGAATGAGATACAGAAGAAACGAACCAGAGAATATGAAACCACAAGAAGCCTATTTGACGCATGGTTCGGCGAGAAGAAAGATACAGAGGATACTTGTTTCTCAACAAGTACCTGGACTTCATCTCAGTAGCTCATTCCATCCAAAGTCAAGCTAGATGACTATAATCAAAGCGCTGAGTGGGAGGCAACCCACTGTTAGGTAGTTTTTCATTTTATTTTATCTTTAGGATTTTATTTTTCGTATTTGTTTTTCTTTGCAGTTACAACTAGACGATTGCCATTGAAATCGACCGACATGACACAGTCGATATCGATCGACATGAACCAAACAGAAGCGATCGACGAAGGCGACTCAACATCGATCGATACACATCGCGGTTAGGTATATCGTTCTAAACTTTTGTGATATCAATGTACTTTATTATTGCCTATGCCTTCACTGGACTGGTTATACACTGGGGACAATGTATGATTTAAGTCTGGGGGATGATTGCTGATGCTGTTTCCCTTTGATTTCATCCAAAAAATGTTTTCAAAATGGTTTTTATTGAGTCAAGAAAGGGATAATGATAATTTAAATTTTCACTTTTTATCTAACCAATCTTTTAGGCACCATTCTTAGATTTGTTGATGCAGAATGTACTATAGATGCTAAAGTTGATCACCTATCAGCTATGACAACACTTTCATTGATTGTTTGGAGGAACCAAAGCTGATTTCCAACCTAACCTGACAATTCTTTGCTTGTCTTGGGACTTGGTATACATGGGATCGGATGCTTCAAACAAGTCTGGAAGGTAAAAGCCTTGTGTAGATAGTTTTATCACCCTCTCTCTTTCATTTTCGAAATTAGATTTAATTTATTCAAGTTTTTTTTTAAAAAAAAATCGAAAATTATCTTAAATTTATGTTCTAGGATTAGTTAGTCATTAACTAGGAAGGAATTCGAACAGGGCTTGGCGGTTACCCCCCTCAAGACTTGATTCATAAGAATTCTATAGGTAAAGGGTTCGAACAGGGCTTGGTGGTTACCCCCTTCAAGACTTGCTTCGCAAGGAATCCTAGGATATAGGACAAAAAGAAGTGAACAGGACTTGGTGGCTGCAACCATTAAGGCTTGATTCATGGAAGCCTGTCCAATCTTGGTCAATGTCTTGCAAATGAAGCAGACTTGACTAGGAGAGAAATAGTAGAGAGAGAGGATAGGAACTAATTTTTACCTGCAGGTCGAGATACTTGTTTGAGCAACCTTGCATCTTGTGATCGATACTCCCAAGGTAAAGCCTGCACTTTCATTTTTATGTACAGAAATGAAATCAGTAGAGGGGTTAGTCAGACATGATTGCTAAGTTGTTGGCTAGATGATCAAGGTTGTTCAGTTAGGATATTGCATAATGTGCTTCTGTGATTGACAGACTCTTAGATGTGGTTTGCAACAAAGTAGAGGTTATGATTCTAAGTTTGAATTTGATTTAGTCTCTGCTTTTAAAACCTCTTTCATAAAGACTTCCTGTGTGTTTGCTTGAGGACAAGCAAAAGGTTAAGTCTGGGGGAGTTGATATACCATGGATTTTACCCATTTTTACCCCTGGTATACGAGTGTTTTTACTATTATTATCTATGTTTTGGAGTCTATTAGGTATGTTTTTAGGTTCAGAAGCATTTTGGAGAAAAGTGATGTTTTAGGTGTCTTTTTGGAGCTTAAAGAAGAGTTCACCCGTGATAAAGACCAGAGGTCGACACTAGAGTTACACATCGATCGATGTACACTCTGTGCAATCGATCGACACATATTAGCCGAAGGACGATACATCGAGACTATAATCGATCGATGTACACCATGTACTTTGGATCGATATTGAGGCGGCAGAAAGACAAGTTGAACCTGGCCGAACTTGAAGCCCAAGATATCACATTTTACAAGAATGCCCCTGATGAGTTTTTTAACCTAATGAACTCATATATTTATATGCCTAAGTTTTTATAAGTTTGATATAAGCTTTTTTACACAATATACACAATACAAATTTTATTCAAGTTTCTTCTACTTCTACTTATTTCTTTTAGTTCTTTATTTGTTAACAAAGGTTATAGAATTCTAGACATAGAGGAGAGATCCAAAGATATTTGTGATTGGAACCTAAGTGTTCACCCTCTAATAGGTCTATGAACTTCTATTATTACCTTGTTGCTATGAACTACTTAGCCATGCCGAGTAGATTCATTTGTTAGATTTAGGGTTTAAATAGGATATGAGGGATTAGCCCCAACCTATAATTGCTATAGTTGTGATATTTATTGTTAGGATTGTTCACTAATGCTTTTTCTAGCTTAGCTACCTAGAACATGAACTTGGATCGCATTGTTTATTACATGCAATACCTGACAACATCCTAAACATGCTATGACCCTCTTGAGATATGCGAAAGCTGATCTAAGATCATGGTGAGCATTGTATCAACTCGCGCATAAAGCTTGATTAGAGCCGTATCGATCGATACTCCTATAGAGTAATCGATCGACGTAGCTAGAGGTGTATCAGTCGATATTCCTATCGAACCATCGATCGATACCATCGGCAGAGTAGCCGACTGCAACACCATTTAGCATCTAAGTAATAGATGGTCTAAATAATGCGAGAGCTGATGGATTCATTTAATAAGTGTTGAGCTCTGACATATCATGCAAGCAACTTGTTAGCCTTTATAGTATTTATAATCCTGAATTCCTGTATACTTACCCTGAATCTAACTAGTTTTCTTTACTGTTTCAAAACCAAATCCTTTCAATTGAGTAATCTTATCCTTACTCAGCAAACTTGCACTTTACTTTAAACTATTTTCAACCTAGCATAGTCATTAAGATTGCATCTTATTTGTACACTAGCTCTCTATGGATTCGATCCCTAAGTACTACAACTGAACCTCTTATTTGAGAGAGTAAAGTCACTCCTTAGGGTAATTTGAGTGGTATCACTTTCTATGATACCCCACCAGAAACATGGCCTATTGAGTATATAACAAAAGAAGACATTTTTTAGGTGATGCTGTTAATGTTGTCTTTGATGATCATTATAGTCTTTTGTCGGAACCTATTGAACATCTTCAAGATGAAAATGGTGCAACTTACGATGGATCTGAAAGGAAATCTGTAAGTAGTGAAAGGAAACCTATTGGCGCTGTTTCCAGTTCTAAGTTGATTTTGACAGTGGGATTTAGTCATTGCTTGAGACTAAGTCTTATTTTCTTTTATTTAGTTACTAACGCTACTTCTTCCTTTCTTTGTGAATGTCAAGTGTATGAAATTGCGAAGTATAGAGACGACAAACCCTACTCCACTAGTTGAAGACATCAAGGCATTGGAACGGGAGAATACACGGAAGAGAAGGGAAGAAGAGTGACAGGCTCATCTAGACAGATTGGGGTTTGATATGGAGCAAAATCGGAATCAACCTCAAGATGGAGCTGCCCAAGAGGGCAATGGTCAAGGATCTGCCAACCTTAGACCACAACATCCACAACGCCAAGCTAGAGCTATTGCACCTATGACCAGCCTCATATCTATGGGAATAGGCTGGGTATTAGGGCACCAGCTGTGGAGAACAACAACTTTAAGATCTAATCCAGCTTGATCAACATGATAGAGAAAAACAAGTAACATGATCTTGCTGTAAAAGATCCACTTGATCACTTGGATCAATTTGATAAGTATTGTGGCTTATCAAAGACCAATGGTGTCTCTGAGGATGCACTCAAGCTGAGGCTGTTCCCCTTCTCTTTAGGAGACAAGGCTCACACATGGGAGAAGAACATTCCAAGTGACTCTATCACCACTTGGGATGAGTGCCTTCATCAACAAGTTCTTCTCTACTTCAAGGACTGCCAAGCTTAGGAATGAGATCTTTGAGTTTCAACAAAAGAATCTTGAAGGCTTTGGAGAAGCATATGAGAGGTTCAAAAGCTACTTATCTCATTGCCCACATCATGGCTTCAGCAAAGAGAGCTTGCTTTCTATAGAGGTGCTTTGCCTAAGTATAGAAGCCGGCTTGATACTGCTAGCAATGGTTTTTTCTTGGGGAGAACTAAAGAAGATGCTAAAGAACTGGTAGAGAACATGGCTCAGAGTGATTCAGTCTACATTGATGAGCATGATAGAAGCAATAGAGGAAGTAGAGGAGATGATCAGAAAACAAGGAAAGAGCTGAAGTCTCTACAGGACAAGATAGATATGCTTCTTTCAGATAGAGCTAAACAGGAGAAGGTGAACTTTGTTGCTTACCAGAATCAAGAAGAGCTTGCTGTGGTCACTGAGGTTGAGGGTCTAGAAGGTCAAAAAGAGTTGTGCTTTGTGAATGCTAATGGGACATGGTACAAGCAGGAGCCTAACTTTCAGCAAGGCTGTCTCTTACCCAATCTAATCTCCCAAAATGAATATTGAGTATTGTGCAACCATCACTTGTGAAGAATTTTCCTTTGAGAAGGTCAAGGATGAAGTTGTTGTTAATGAGAAAGAATGTCTTGATAGAGAGTCCTCTAAAGAGATGTGTGATGAGCACTTGGAAATTGTTAAAAAAGAGGAGGTGAGTAGAGCCACAATGGCTGCTCATGACAAGAAGAAGATGATGAAAGAACCTCATCCTCCACCTCTTGACATAATCCAACACACTCTCACTCTCTACCCAATGAAGCTCTATGGAGCTATTGAGTACAAGATCAAATGCAAGGAAAAGTCTACACCATTCTCAAGTGCAAGGGCCATCATCACTCCTCAGCTCCAAGATGAGCCAGTCAAGCTTCAAGAGCTCCTCTCCCAAGTCTTCACCATCACTCTTGAAGGTGGGAAGGATCCTCCTTCTCACTAGCCAAGTGAAAAGGTAGTCAAGCTAGTTTCTTAAAACAAGCTCACTTGAGAGGAAGTCCCATGATTATCCTTGTATATACTCTAGATATTTCTTTCTTTTTCGGTTGTTTAATAAATTTGGTTGAGTTTTTCAGGTTGAGTCTAGCACTAGAGGAGAGAAGAAAGACGGTGAAGCACCCGAGCCTTATGGTAGACAACCGCAGCAACCTCCTCTAGTCGCTAGGAATCATGCTAGATCCTAGCACCGACTGGACACCCACTGCCATACTCCAAGCTCCACTTGAGGTACCACTCCAAGCTTTCATTGTAGATACCTTTTTCTTTTGTCATATTATCGATATCTCCCTTTCTCTTAGTCACACAGAGACTGTGTTATTTAAGTTTGGGGGAGGTACCAAGTATCTAATCATTTTTATTTTGATGAAAGCATTGAGCCTTGCATTGTAGATACATATTTGAATAGAAAAATCCAAAAAAAAAATTAAAAATTTTCAAAAATCACAAGAAGAAGCATTTAGTTGCATCATTTGCATATTTAGGATTGAGTCTATAAGCATATAGATTGCATTCATGCATTGGGAGCAAACCTTGTAAATAACTCATGAAAAAAACTCAGTGTGATATCCTTCTCAATCATAATAAGTAGCTTGAGTATGTTCTTGATAACTTGTAGACTTCGAGCCTTGAAAACTCCTCTTGAAACTTGTTTGATTGATGAAGGTTGCTTGTCCTTGAAACCAACTCCAATCTTACTTAAGTTAATGAACCTAATCGATCTTGCTTATGGGCTCTTGTTGTGCTTGATCATGGTTACCTCATACACTTGAGTTAGTCTTATTCCTTTCTACCAATCTGTGGTAACTCAAGTGGCCATCTCTTCTTTAGATGGTTCTCCACACCCTTTGGTTCGTGGCTTTAACTGATCGGTTGTAACTTATAACTTATGGGTTTGTGGTTTAGCTTAGGGTTTGTGATTTTAGATTCATTGCTTAGTAAATACTTATAACTGATGGGTTTGTCGATTGCTTGGGGTTTCTGTTATAACTTGTATTGCTTAACATGGGTTTATGTTATTGTTTTTGCTTTCAGATGGATATGTTTAGTTTGAACAATGAAGATGCATACGTGAGTGACAATGGGGATTCAGAACAGGAAATGGATGAGAACAATCCTTTGGTGGATGAGTCTCTCATGAGCACAGCCGAGGTGAAAAGGTAAACACAAGCATAGACACTCTAAGTGCTGGAACTACTTTACTATAGAAGGAGATAGGATGCCTGATGGAAAATTTAAATGCGTCTGAACCTACTGTAACCACTTCTACATCATAGACTTGCATAAAAGTGGAACCAATACTCTGCTTTGCCATTCAAAACACTGCTCTAAAACCCATAGTAGTACAGATGGTCCTAAGAAGATCGATCAGTTGGTCTTTCGAGAAATGATTGCTGTGGCTACTGTCGAGCATGATCTCCCTTACGCCTTTGTTGAATACAAAAGGGTTAGGGAAGCTTTTCAGTATGCCAACCCGACCATCGAGTTCTGGTGTAGGAACACAGCAATTGCAGATGTCCTTATGATCTTTGAGAGGGAGAAAATGAAGCTTAGACAGGTGTTAAGTGAGGTTCCGGGAAGGATTTGTCTGACGACTGATCTGTGGAGAGCAATAAGTGAGGCTCTTCTTACCCTACAGCGAATCTGTACTTCATGGAATTATGGAAACTTCAAACTTGGTTGGCATCAAACGAGTTCCATGAAGATGAAGTGATTGCTGATATGGTGGCTTCCATGAGGTTGAAGTTTTTTAAGTACCAGGAAGAGTACAACGACATTTTAGCCATTGCAGCAGTGTTAGATCCTTGGATGAAGTTCAAGGTCTTGGAGAACTGTTACCACAATCTAGATCCAGCAACTTGTAAATCCAGAATGGATTACGTACGCAAAAAGTTGGTGAAGCTGTATGGAGTTTACAAGAAGCAGAATACTAGTGCACATAGTTCACAAGAAGTAGAATAAGATTCTCTACCAGCTGGTTATGGTGTAAGTTATTTAAAACCAATGCTTTAGATGTGTATTTAAGTTATCTACAAGAAACAGATGCTTTAATAATCTCTTTCTTTGCAGGGCTTCTATGCATTCTTCTCTCAACAAGCAGGAACAGGGAAATCTGCTTTGGATTTATATCCGAGTGAACCTGTGCTTGATTTTTTTGCAAATAAAAAATTAAATGTCCTCGAGTATTGGAGGGATAATGCAAACAGGTTTAAAGAGCTGTCTCGAATGGTGCAGTGATGTTCTCTGCATCCCAATAAATACAGTGTCATCTGAGTCATCTTTCAGTGTGGGAAGTCGGGTTCTTAGCAAGTACAGGAGCCGCCTTCTTCCATCAAATTTCCAAGCTTTGATTTGTGCTAGAAACTGGATTCGTGGATTTGAAGTGATTCGTGAGTTTTCTGAATTTATAATTGAGCTTTTGATATGTGAAACTATTGATTGAACTTCTTGTTTGATAGCTGGATGCGATTTAGATGAGGAAGATAAGGAAGATGCCAATGAGGAAGCAGAAGGAAATGAAAGGAGGAAGACCCGACTCAATTAAACCCTAAAGGTATAATCATTAATCTCACTTCCTGTTCATGTTACTGTCGTGTTATATGATAGAAGAAGAAACTGAATTGTGTTGGTTAGTTACCTTGAACTAAACTGAATTGTCGTGTTCTATGCATCATGTTTTTCTTTAGATCACTCTATCATCACAGATTAATTATGCTTTGGATTGTGTATTGTGTGATGATAACTTCTGTGTTTCATTTTGATAGGAGAGGCTGAGAAGATAAAGAAGAAGAGGACCATCAGAACTTCAGAAGCAATTCTCATATCTTATGTATTTACTTATGCTTTCGATTATATTTTGGATTATGCAAATCAAGTGAAACTTTATCTCAATCATCATTATGGGATAAGATAAGACTTTTGGCCGAGTCAGAATGAAGTTGGAACGAGCCAAAGTGAAGATGGTCAGTAGAAGTTCCATAGATGGCCGAGACAGAGTTTTGGAAACGGGCAAAGGACGAAGAAGACTATTTTGATTCCAGGAGATTGGGGATCAATCTAAGAATCTTATTTAAGGTAATCGAAGACATATTGGAGAGTTTGGTCAAGGCAAAACCAAGATGGTGCGGAGGAAGACAGTTTTGGTCGATATGGTCGAAATGAGCTAGCTAAGGGCAAAGGAAGCCAAATTGAGTTGTGCAAACATGGGAAAAGAGTTCAAAGGAGTGTTTTCTACAATTCCACAACTTTTGGAGAGAGTCAACTCAGAAGTCAAAGTCAACCAAAGTCAAAGGAGAGAGAATAAACCCCATTGGTCCATTTAACCCATCCGATCAACCAATATGAGCATGCCACGTGGAGGGGACAAAATTCTTTCAATCCGGGAAATGATGTAGAATAAATCAAAGGATTCTATGGTGAAGAAATCAGGGGCAAAAGATATTTAGAGAGAAAGGAAGCATGGAGATACCATTTGTTCCAAAAATGGGTTATAATTGGTAAAGGAGTTATGGGATGAAGAAACTATTTTCTACATGAAACCCACGACATCTAAGCTTCATTTAGGATCCAAGGGAAGTATTGAATTGGGCTGGAGCACAAGGAAAGCATATTAGAAGATTGAAGACCCAAAGTAGCAATAATGGGCATTTTTGGCGGTTTGGTGAAGGAGGAAGAAGGCTATTGGAAACATGTCAGGTATGAAATCGTCCATGCAGTGGCTCTTTTACTACATACTGAAGTCTACAGTAGCAGGATAAACAAGCTTAAGGAGTAGGTTACACAGGTATTGTGCTTTAAGGCCATTTTGAGGCTAAAACGTGGTGAGGTGGAAACGAAACTTGGGAATCAATTTTTGAGATGATATCCCATTCAAGTAACCAACATTAGAAGGTGGTTTAGCTTCCCGAAGATGGGACGTAAATGACTTGATTCAGTGTACTTTCTTCCTTGGATGCTTTTGGAATGTATTTTGGTGACAAGTGGAACTACACATATCAAGTGCTCCCACTCCCATTCCTGGCTTTAAATAGGACCCTTAGAATGAGCTTTAGAAGTTTAGAAACCCTCTGTGATTTCTCTCTCAGTCGATCTTATGGTTTGTTCTTGAGAGAGAAAATGGCCAAAACCGATAAATTTTTCTAAGTGAGTGAGGTGAGTGTAGGAGGCCTTTCCGTGTGTTGATCCTTAGTATAGGATCTGTTGTTATGTGGTAGAAGAGGTGGTAAGGTTTTAAATTTGCGTTTTTAGGTTCCCTTCCCCTCTTAGCCCCTTAGCCTCTTTTTAATCGGTTTTGGTGTAAACCTTAGGTCTTTTTCTTTTGGAGGTGTTGTGCGGCTTGAGAAGACATAGGTGGGTTTTTCCTATGTGTGTTTCTAACCATATGTGTGTGCAGGTTGGAGAGCTTGAACCGTGATGGTTCTTTTGCTTGAATCGCATTTGCGGTTTGTGTGTGTGTATGGGAGTTGGTAGTCCCCATACTTGAGTGTTAATCTTTGTTGTATGATATAATTGTAATTGTGCTTTGCATGTCTTGTTGTTGTGAACATGATCATCTAGGGGTGATGTCATGTTGTCATGCATTGTGTTGTTAGGTTGTTAGATTACATGCATCCATTTTTAGTTTTGTAGTTGCATATGTTATGGTGTTGTGAGCATGTAGATTTGAGTGTGACTCTCTCATGCTGGTTCATATGCATTGCTTGTAGTGTAGTTGGGGTTGCATAGAGATTTGAGTGAGACTCTCTCTTATGCCGGGTAGAGTCTAGGTGTATCACTCGCTTTTGTGTTGTTTTGTGTTATAGTCTAGACCAAGTGTTGCATGGAGGTTAGAGGTGGAGTTCCCTCATGCTAGTTATTGTCTTGTGTTTGGGTCTAGACTAGTGCGAGTGCATGTGTGTTTTGTGCTTTTGGTCTAGGCGTGTTGCATGGAGGTCAGAGGTGGAGCTCCCTCATGCTGGTTTGAGTTGTGTCGCGCCTAGACTAGAGTGTGTGGCCATCTCTGGATTAGATTGGGAGAAGCCCAATTCTCCGGTGATGCGCGTGGAACCTGGGATTAGATTGGGAGAAGCCCAATTCTCCAGTGGTGGAGTGATCAAACCTCCACGACTCGTCACGTGAAGTGGGTCGCGCCCATGGACGAGCGCTGCATGACGATTGATGTTAGGACTTTTCAAGGGTCCTTAAACCAAATGATGTAGTATAAAAGATTGTCGAACCAATCATAGGTGATTCTGAAACAAAGGGATTGCAGGTTCATGCTTAATCTAAGTGCAATCCGGTTTTAAAGATGATGAGAACTAAGAACTAGAATCTAAAGCAACAAAGGAACAAACTTGCAAGCAATATGAGTAAAGAGGATCCATGAAGCTAGGGACATTTGACTTTGGGTGAATAAGATCTGATCTAAGGTGGCAAGCTATCAATCAAACACTTTACTTATGTCTATACACTAAAATAAACAAGCTCTATCCCTAGATGAATGCTCTTTTGCAATGATCACCCAATACATCAAATCCCTTTGTCTGTAATGACTAAAGCAAGCATGGAAAACAATTCTAATAGCAATCTTAGCTCCTTTAGCAACTAATCCCTTAGGTAAAGCAAGCTAAAAGCATTGAAGAGGTGGTTCAGGCATTTCATCGAACACCTTCCGGGCGGAAATGCCTATGGATCTATTTTGATATGGTTTAGACCAAAATAGCATTGAGAACCCTCAACAAGCAAAGAAAGAAATAGATCTAACACTAAACACCCTAGATCTTCACTTAAACACCCTTAATCACCCTAGCCCATGAATCCAAAGATGATCTACTCACTAATCCTCATGATTCCTCTTAAACCCATGAAGAATTCAAACCTAATCATGTAAGGGAAGAATTAAAAAACTCAAGAACACAAGTACAAGATGAGATTTATATTCAAGATCAAACTTTCTACAAAGAGTTTTGTGTTTCAAGAGAGAATAAAACTTAGATCTAAAGTTGTGGCTTACAAGAGTATATATAGGTGCTTTGGAAAACCTAAAAAAATCAAAGGAAAAGTCTAAAAAGCCATTGGAAACTCATAAATCTCGACCAATCTTCAAAAACGCGCCCCGCGTCACTACACCGCATTCGACCAGGGTCGATACGCCTCTAGTAAATTGATCATAACTCCTCCAGTTCGGCTCCAAATGACTTGAAATCACTTCCATTGGAAAGCTAACTCAATTTACTATGTCTTACCAAAATTTTAGCAACATAAGACATATTTAAGGTCTCCATCCATGTTCATCTTTCACCCCCTTTTAGATCACAATACTCCCAAACACCTCCAATCACTCCATAGCACACTCCAACACCTGATAAGGACACATGAAAGCAATATGGACCCCAAAAATGCCTAATTCCTAATCTACATGATCAAAATGCACAAAATATGATTGCTATAAACATGTAAATATGCAAGATATCAACTCCCCCACACTAGTCCTTTACTTGTCCTCAAGTAAACTTTTCAAAAACACAAGGAGGAGAGATATAAAGATGGGAGCTTAGCCAAAAGAAACACTCATAGCACTCAACTTGACATCCTAAAGAAACATAGCAAATATGATATACCATGGATTTTACCCGTTTTTACCCATGGTATATGAGTGTTTTTACTACTATTATCTATGTTTTGGAGTCTATTAGGTATGTTATCAGGTTCAGAAGTATTTTGGAGAAAAGTGATGTTTTAGGTACCTTTTTGGAGCTTAAAGAAGAGTTCACCCGAGATCAAGACCAGAGGTCGACACCAGAGTTACACATCGATCGATGCACACTCTGTGCAATCGATCGACACACATTAGCCGAAGAACGATACATCGAGACCATAATCAATCGATGTACACCCTTTACTATCGATCGATACTGAGGCGGCTGAAAGACAAGTTGGACCTGGCTGAAAGACAAGTTGGACCTGGCCGAACTTGAAGCCCAAGATATCACATTTTACAAGAATTCCCCTGACGAGTTTTTTAACCTAATGAACTCATATTTGTATGTGCCTAAGTGTTTTGGCAAAGATAGAGTTTTTTAAGAGTTGTTTAAGTTCTAAAAGAGTTTCTTCTTCTTCTACTCATTTTCTTTTACTGTTTTCATTACTTTGCAAGTTCTCAATAAAGTTCTATTAAGTTCTTTAATTGTTAATAAAGGTTATAGAATTCTAGACCTAGAGGAGAGATCAAAAGATATTTATGATTGGAACCTAAGTGTTCACCCTCTAATAGGTCTATGAACTTCTATTATTACCTTGTTGCAATGAACTACTTAGCCATGTCTGAGTAGATTCACTTGTTAGATTTAGGGTTTAAATAGGATATGAGGGATTAGCCCCAGCCTTTAATTGCTATAGTTGTGATATTTATTGTTAGGATTGTTCACTAATCCTTTTTCTAGCTTAGCTACCTAGAACATGAACTTGGATTGGATTGTTCATTACATGCAATACCTGACAACATCCTAAACATGCTATGACCCTCTTGAGATATGCGAAAGCTGATCTAAGATCATGGTGAGCATTGTATCAACTCGCGCATAAAGCTTGCTTAGAGTCGTATCGATCGATACTCCTATAGAGTAATCGATCGATGTAGCTAGAGGTGTATCGGTCGATATTCCTATCGAACTATCGAGCGATACCATCGGCAGAGTAGCCGAACGCAACACCATTTAGCATCTAAGTAATAGATGGTCTAAATAATGCGAGAGCTGATGGATTCATTTAATAAATGTTGAGCTCTGACATATCATGCAAGCAACTTGTTAGCCTTTATAGTATTTATAATCCTGAATTCCTGAATACTTACCCTGAATCTAACTACTTTTCTTTACTATTTTCAAAACCAAATCCTTTCAACTGAGTAATCTTATCCTTACTCAGCAAACCTGCACTTTACTTTAAACTATTTTCAACCTAGCATAGTCATTAAGATTGCATCTTATTTGTACACTAGCTCTCTGTGGATTCGATCCCTAAGTACTACAACTGAACCTCTTATTTGAGAGAGTAAAGTCACTCCTTAGGGTAATTTGAGTGATATCAAATTTGGCGCCGTTGTCGGGGAGCTTTGATACAATAGGATCTAAACTGATTAGGTCTACGTTATTTCTATTTTTTTTTTAATTTGTTTTCTGACACAAAATGTTTTCTTGTCTTTTCAGGTACATGCCCAGCAGCACCAGAAGCAACAAGGAATCCAAACTTTTGTTCTCAGAAGACCCTGCTAGCTAGGAACGTTCAATCCGCAAGGAAATCCGTTCCGCATCGATCGACGCCATCAACTGTCTTGCGACCGATACCGACGCACCCCTGCCGACCGAGACACCATCTTCGTCGACCGACACTCGCACCTTCACGTCGACCGACACAACTTCACCATCGACCGACATATTTCATCCGATATCGATCGATACCCCTAACCGTATATCGATCGATACTACTCCGCGAGTCATGGTTGCGCCTATTATTCTCACACGAGATGAGAATGGAGACTTGCGTGACCAAGAAGGTCACCTTCGTAATGAAGCAGTTCAGAAACTCAACGCTCAGAATGAAGTAATCCCTGAGCCAGAAACTGCACCTACAGGTGCTGTTCAATCTGTAGAAGAGGCTGCTCGAACACTAGCTGACTACAACCGTCCATATCAGTTCTACACCAACAGATCAGCCATTCGTCACCCTGCTATTCAGAGAGGCGATTTCGAGCTCAAGCCGCAGTACTACACCCTTGTGGGACAGATACCTTACTATGGGCTGTCTAGTGAGCATCCCATGGACCATCAGGAGAGGTTCGAGGAACTCATATCTGCTATCAAAGCCAATGGAGTCCCTGTGGACTACCTTCTCTGTAAGCTCTTCAAACACTCTTTATCTGGAGAAGCTTTACAGTGGCTTAAGCAGCTACCACCAGGATCTCTTACATCCTGGAGCGACATCAAAAACGCATTTTTGCGTAACTTCTTTGATGATGCGCGCGCTGAAGACTTAAGGAGGAAAATTGCCACATTCAATCAGGAGCCTGGAGAGTCATTCAAGGATACATGGATCAGATTCAAGTCTTACCAGCGAGACTGCCCACACCATGGATTCAACAAAGTGTAGCTGCTCTGCACTTTCTTCAGAGGCATCGCACTGAAATATCAGATGGCTCTAGACACTGCGAGTGAAGGCAACTTCACCACAAGGAATCCTGAAGATGCTGTGAAGCTAATAGACAACCTAGCATCCAGCAACAGCACAAAGAACATTGTAAGATCAAGATCTGCAGTGTTCCTTGGAAAGGAACAGATAAATGAGGTACAAGCTACACTTGACAATGTTCAGAAACTGCTAAAAAAGCAAATCTGCTCAGTAGAGGATGCAAAAGCTGATGAAGAAGATGACTACACATAAGCAGAAGTCAACTGGATCAGTGGAACCGGATTTCAGAGGTTTGGAAACCAAGGAAACAAAAACTTCGCAGGACAGAGAGGAAACTTCAACAGCAGCAACCCCAACAACAACAGGAGTTATGGAAACTCATCTTACATGAAGCCACCCACACGAACCCCAGAAGGAAAGCTAGAAGACATGCTCAGCAAAGTTCTTGAAAGCCAGCAGTAGTTAGAGGCGAACTTCAATGGAAAGATTGACGCTGTCTACACCACTTTGAACACAAAGCTTGATGCTTTGAGTACCCATGTGAATAAACTAGAGACTCAAGTGATTCAGACAGGAGAAGCTGTTAAGAAGCAGGAAGCTTTAGGAAAAGAGACTGGAGAAGACACAACAGGCCACAACGTCAGTGCTATCATAGAGGATGATTTTTGGAGGGTGGTAAAGCAAGAGAAGTTTCAAGAGGGAGACTTCCAGATCAAAAGAATTGGTGGCAACCACTGGAATCAATCGATGTCAGGATCACCACATCGATCGATGTAGGCCAATACCAATCGATCGATGGAACAAGACGAGCATCGACCGATGGATCTTGAAAGCTCCACCAACGAGTGCAATACTGTGAAGATACTTACTCACGAGGAGTTCGCAGCAAAGCACCCACATCCGCCCAGCCCTTACCACATTGACCGACAAGACAGACACCCCATCGATCGACCGATTGATAAAGAAATCGATCGACACACTCCAGAAGCTGTCGATCGATATTCAGTTATCACACGCTGAGTGCAACTTCTCAAGATAGATGTTGCACGACTTAATGCACTCCGGGAGCAATCTAAGCCTTCCAGAAACCCACCAACCGCCATAATGAAGAAACCCACGGATATTATTGATCCAATGGAGATAGAAAAGGAAAAAGATGGCAGAGTTCTCAGAAAAAGGAAAGAGAAGGTTCCTAAACACCTTAAAAGAGGAGTTAATGAGAAAGAGTTGACAAGTTTCAGAAAGAGAGTTCTAAGGATACCTACAGAGAAACCCTTTAAAGAAGCCTACTTTTCACACAGATTGTGGATGTTTTTCAGAGAAACCAAGGAGACAGAAGAAGACATCAAGAGGATGTTCAACCAAGTCAGAGAAAGTATAAAGAAGAGGATCAAACTAGAGAAGAAGGGTGATCCAGGAAAGTTTGTTGTTCCTTGCTCAGTACAGGGAATCAACTTCCCACGTGCCCTATGTGACACAAGATCTGGAGTTAGCATCTTACCCAAGGTGATAGCAGACCATCTAGGTCTGAAGATAGAACCTACTGAAGAATCGTTCATCTTTGTGGATTGTTCTCAGCATAACTCTGGAGGAATTGTGAGAAACCTTGAGGTCACCATAGGAGAAGCCCTAATTCCAGTAGACTTCGAAGGTCAGACGTCCCAGCGATATGGAAAGTATGTGGGTCAAAGTAAGTCGGACAGGCCGGGTTAAGGTCAGCTCGTCGGTCAAGCTGACCTGCGTGCTGGTCGAGCTCGCCGGGCGAGTACACCCACGCTGAGGTTCACCCTCTAATAGGTCTATGAACTTCTATTATTACCTTGTTGCTATGAACTACTTAGCCATGTCTGAGTAGATTCACTTTTTAGATTTAGGGTTTAAATAGGATATGAGGGAATAGCCCCAGCCTATAATTGCTATAGTTGTGATATTTATTGTTAGGATTGTTCACTAATGCTTTTCTAGCTTAGCTACCTAGAACATGAACTTGGATTGCATTGACTCATTACATGCAATACCTGATAACATCCTAAACATGCTATGACCCTCTTGAGATATGCGAAAGCTGATCTAAGATCATGGTGAGCATTGTATCAACTCGCGCATAAAGCTTGCTTAGAGCCGTATCGATCGATACTCCTATAGAGTAATCGATCGACGTAGCTAGAGGTGTATCGGTCGATATTCCTATCAAACTATCGAGCGATACCAGTGGCAGAAGTAGCCGACCGCAACACCATTTAGCATCTAAGTAATAGATGGTCTAAATAATGCGAGAGCTGATGGATTCATTTAATAAGTGTTGAGCTCTGACATATCATGCAAGCAACTTGTTAGCCTTTATAGTATTTATAATCTTGAATTCCTGAATACTTACCCTGAATCTAACTACTTTTCTTTACTGTTTTCAAAACCAAATCCTTTCAACTGAGTAATCTCATCCTTACTCAGCAAACCTGCACTTTACTTTAAACTATTTTCAACCTAGCATAGTCATTAAGATTGCATCTTATTTGTACACTTGCTCTCTGTGGATTCGATCCCTAAGTACTACAACTGAACCTCTTATTTGAGAGAGTAAAGTCACTCCTTAGGGTAATTTGAGTGATATCAAATTTGGCGC
Source organism: Brassica juncea (assembly GCA_018703725.1). Lineage (NCBI taxonomy): Eukaryota > Viridiplantae > Streptophyta > Magnoliopsida > Brassicales > Brassicaceae > Brassica > Brassica juncea. Next base: position 19,129,357 of record CM031936.1, on the reverse strand, counting down.
TGTTGCCGGGGAGCTTTGATACAATAGGATCTAATCTGATTAGGTCTAGGTTATTTCTATTTTTGTTTTAATTTGTTTTCTGACACATAAATTTTTTCTTGTCTTTTAAGGTACATGCCCAGCAGCACCAGAAGCAACAAGGAATCCCAACTTTGGTTCTCAGAAAACCCTGCTAGCTTGGAACGTTCAATCCGCAAGAAAATCCATTCCGCATCGATCGACGCCATCAACTGCCTGTCGACCGATACCGGCGCACCCCTGCCGACCGAGACACCGTCTTCGTCGACCGACACTCGTACCTTCACGTCGACCGTCACTACTTCACCGTCGACCGACATCTTTCATCCGACATCGATCGATACCCCTAATCGTATATCGATCGATACTACTCCGCGAGTCATGGTTGCGCCTATTATTCTCACACGAGATGAGAATGGAGACTTGCGTGACCAAGAAGGTCACCTTCGTAATGAAGCAGGTCAGAAACTCAACGCTCAGAATGAAGTAATCCTTGAGCCAGAAACTGCACCTACAGGAGCTGTTCAACCTGTAGAAGAGGCTGCTCGAACACTAGCTGACTACAACTGTCCAGATAAGTTCTACACCAACAAATCAGCCATTCGTCCCCCTGCTATTCAGAGAGGCGATTTCGAGCTCAAGCCGCAGTACTACACCCTTTTGGGACAGATACCTTACTATGGGCTGTCAAGTGAGCATCCCATGGACGATCTGGAGAGGTTCAAAGATCTCATATATGCTATCAAAGCCAATGGAGTCCCTGTGGACTACCTTCTCTGTAAGCTCTTCAAACACTCTTTATCTGAAGAAGCTTTGCAGTGGCTTAAGCATCTACCACCAGGATCTCTTACATCCTGGAGCGACATCAAAAACGCATTTTTGCATAACTTCTTTGATGATGCGCGCGCTGAAGACTTAAGGAGGAAAATTGCCACATTCAATCAGGAGCCTGGAGAGTCATTCAAGGATACCTGGATCAGATTCAAGTCTTACCAGCGAGACTGCCCACACCATGCACTCCGAGAGCATGTTGGGGTCAAAAACGGTTATCTCGAAATCTACGGCTAAAGATCCTTTTAAACTCAAAGATTTCCCGCACGAACGACTAACGGGGGAAAGATCGAACAACAGAAAAACCCACAGGCGGCAAGACGGCCTGGCGCCGGCGGCACGCGTCACGCGAGCCGGCCCGGCGCCGGCGGCACGCTTCACGCGAGCCGGCCCGGCGCCGGCAGCACCCCGGCCTGGCGCCGGCGGCACCCCGGCCTGGCGCCGGCGGCACCCCGGCCTGGCGCCGTCGGCACGCGTCACGCGGGCCGGCCTGGCACCGGCGGCACCTCAGCCTGGCGCCGGCGGCACCCTGGCCTGGCGCCGTCGGCACGCGTTCCGCAAGCCGGCCTGGCTCCGGCGGCAAGCCCCCTGATGCCAGTCGACGGCCCTTGTCCTGGTCTCGGTCCCATCATGCTCGGTCTGATCCCATCCTGGCTTGTTTGGATCGATCCTCGTGAGTTTGGTACGATCATGGCTACGGAATGAACATCTTTCGATTCGGTTGGAATCGTCCTCGATGTTTTACGCAAAAACTAGAAGGATTGGATTTCTCGTAGAAGATATCGTATAAAACAAAGATCGATTAATTTGAATATCGATCCTTTAGGCTATGTGGTTTATTTTACGAGAAAGATAGTCTTTTCGAGAAATCGTATAAAACGTTCAACGACTTAAGACAAGTCCACGGACTTACTTACGATTTTAAGAATTCAGGCCCAATCAGGCTATGACGGTTTATCCGATTTCCCGAACGTAGAATAAACATCAAGTAACGAAAAATAGCGGAAAACTCGAGGATAATTACGAAGATCGACGAAAATGGAATATTTCCTGAAGAGATAAGCTTGGGCCCAAAGGCGAGGTCCATCATCTCAAGGCAAACCGACCTAGGAGCGGGTATATAAGGAGAGCAAGAGCAGAGGAGAAGGGGATCCAAAAATTAGACTTAGAGCATTCTGCTAGCTTAGAAGAATTAGGGCTTAGGTGGTTAGACTAGCGGAGCAAGGCTTAGGACGTTTGGCTGCCTGCGACTCTATATTTTTCTTTAATCGCAAATCTCTCTGTCTTTCGGAGAATCCTTGTACTCGTATCTTTCATCTAATAAAACGCCTTTGGGAAAATATTTCAACTCTTATTTTTATCAATTGAACTTTCTCGATTTCGTGTGGCAACGCAGAGAATCTGGACCTTCAAGGAAAGTCGGGTTTACTTGGATTTCCTCCGCAATCTTATTTATCTTAAATTGACGGTGTGAATTTCGGTTCCCACAGTTTGGCGATAGAAGGAGGGGGGGGACGGATTCTCTAACTCGAAAACCACCAATCGATCGAAGTTCAGTATGGCTTCTTCATCAGCCCGCAACATCGTATCTTTCGAGGATCGACCAACGGCCAGTATGCCCAAACCTCACAACAATCTCCTCGTAATAGAACTCACGATCCAGGATATTGACGTAGCAAGGGTATTAGTCGATACCGGATGCTCGGCTAATATTATCTATAAAAGCACCCTCGAGAGGATGGGCGTCGATCTAAGCATCCTTACAGATGACCCCAGCCCAGTATTCGGACTCTCGGGAGAAATTATGACCCTCGGCTCGACTAACCTCCTAGTCAGAGCCGGGAGCGTCGCCAAAAACACGGAATTCCTGGTGATCGATGGTCCAACATCCTACAACGCGATAGTTGGAACTCCCTGGCTAAACTCCATGAGAGCGATCCCATCAACATTCCACCTATGCCTCAAGTTCCCGACGCCTTTCGGGGTCGAAATAATACATGGTAGTCACGGAGCAGCGCAAATCTACCTCGCTACCGAACTAAAACGGAAAAATTCCAAAATCGAGACCTCTCGGAAAAAGAAAACGATTCACGACTCGCCGGAAACCTTCTGGCAGTCCCAAAGAGCTGAGGTTCTGGAAGGGAAGCGTGAACCAACCTGCGAAACGGTGGTCTCGATCTGCCTCGACGATTCCTTCCCGGAACGGTGCGTCGAAATCGGAGCTAACCTCCGCGAACCAATAAAAGCAGAGCTCATCACATGCCTCAAAAAGAACCTCAGTACGTTCGCTTGGGCTGCGGAGGATATGCCCGGAATCGACATTAGGGTAACATGTCACGAACTTAACATCGACCCGACTCACAAACCCGTAAAACAAAAGAGACGAAAGCTGGGACCTGAGCGTGCCACCGCAGTCAACGAGGAAGTCGAAAGACTCCTCAAAGTAGGGTCGATAACAGAAGTTAGGTATCCAGACTGGCTTGCCAACCCTGTCGTGGTAAAAAAGAAGAACGGCAAGTGGCGAGTCTGTGTCGATTTCACGGATCTGAATAAAGCCTGTCCGAAGGACTGCTTCCCGCTCCCGCACATCGACCGACTGGTCGAAGCAACTGCGGGAAACAAGCTTCTGTCATTCATGGACGCTTTTTCCGGATACAATCAGATCATGATGAATCCCGACGACCGCGAAAAAACTGCATTCATCACAGACCGCAGAACGTATTGCTACAAGGTAATGCCTTTCGGTCTTAAAAATGCGGGTGCAACGTATCAACGACTCGTCAACAGAATGTTTGCTGAGCAACTCGGAAAAACTATGGAGGTATACATCGATGATATGCTCGTAAAATCTCTTGACGAACACGATCATGTAGCCCACCTAGAGGAATGTTTTGCACGACTCAACCAGCATAACATGAAACTCAACCCGGCGAAATGCAGATTTGCAGTGGCATCGGGAGAATTCCTCGGATACCTCGTAACGTATCGCGGAATCGAGGCCAACCCTAAAAAAATCAACGCACTGATAGAGATGGCCTCCCCGAGAACCAAGCGAGAAGTTCAAAGGCTAACCGGAAGAGTCGCGGCTTTGAACCGTTTCATCTCGCGCTCTACGGATAAGTGCCTACCGTTTTACGAAACATTAAAGGGAAACAAGAAGTTCGAATGGTCTGAGCAATGTGAAAAAGCTTTCCAACAGTTGAAACATTACCTGGCCACTCCACCAGTCCTCGCAAAACCGGTGGAAGGTGAACCTCTTTTCCTCTATATCGCAGTTTCCGCAACAGCAGTCAGTGGCGTCCTGATACGAGAAGAACACGGCAAACAACAGCCAATCTTTTACGTAAGCAAGACGTTACTGGATGCGGAAACTCGATACCCGCTAATGGAAAAGTTAGCATTCGCCGTCATAACCTCGGCAAGAAAACTAAGACTATATTTCCAGTCTCATACTATAGTGGTTCTCACCACGTTCCCACTGCGGATAATCCTGCACAGTCCGAGCCAATCTGGTAGGCTCGCAAAATGGGCAATCGAACTGAGTGAATACGACATCGAATATCGCCCAAGGACATGTGCAAAGTCCCAAGTACTTGCGGATTTCTTGGTAGAGTTACCCACTAGAGACATGACTAACGAGGAACCAAACTCAACTTGGGTCCTCCACGTCGACGGATCTTCGTCCAAACAAGGATCCGGAATCGGAATACGACTCACCTCTCCCAATGGGGAAATCCTGGAACAGTCTTTCCGATTGGCTTTTCATGCTTCAAACAATGAGGCAGAATACGAAGCACTCGTCGAAGGCTTGCGGCTGGCCCATGGATTAAAAATCCGTAATATTCACGCTTACTGTGATTCTCAGTTAGTCGCCAATCAATACAGCGATGAATATCAGGCAAGAGACGAAAGGATGGACGCATATCTAAAACTCGTCCAAGAACCGGTTCGTAGTTTCGACCAGTTCGCCTGACCAGAATTCCTCGCTCAGAAAACGTCCAGGCCTACGCCTTGGCTGCCCTCGCCTCAAGCTCAGATCCAGGGCTCCAAAGGATAATCCCGGTCGAATTCATCGAACATCCAAGCATCAGACCACCGGTGGTCGTCAATCTAATCCGGGGAGAGATTGAAGTTGCGGAAAAAGTCGAGGATCAACCAGAAGCGGATGTGGACCCAACCGAGTACGGCTGCGACAGCCCTTGGTTAGAACCAATCCGAGCCTATATCGTGAATGGAACCTTACCCGCCGAAAAATGGGCGGCTCGTAAATTGAAAACCCAAGCGGCACGGTACGTCACGATAGAGGGAGAAATTTATAAGTGGTGTTTCTCCGGTCCTCTCATGACATGCGCAGAAGGAGAAAGGACAAGAAGAATCATGAAAGAGGTCCATTCTGGATCATGCAAAAATCATTCTGGCGGAAGATCTCTCGCAGTCAAAATCAAACGCCACGGTTATTATTGGCCAACCATGGTAAAAGACTGCGAGAAATTCGCCCGGAAGTGCGAGAAATGCCAAAGGGATGCTCCAACAATCCATCAACATGCGGAAATCCTCTCTTCAATCTCGTCCCCCTATCCTTTCATGCGATGGTCCATGGACATTGTCGGACCTATGCACCCATCAAAACTAAAACGCTTCCTCCTAGTTCTCACGGATTTCTTTTCCAAATGGGTAGAAGCAGAATCCTACGCAAGTATCAAAGACACACAAGTCGAGAACTTTGTCTGGAAACATATCATAACTAGACATGGGGTCCCATACGAAATCGTAACAGACAATGGATCTCAATTTATCTCTGCTCGATTCGAAGCATTCTGCAAAAAGTAGAAAATACGACTTACAAAGTCAACCCCCAGGTATCCGCAATGCAACGGACAGGCAGAGACCATCAACAAGACGTCCTTGACGGACTAGAAAAGCGCCTAGATGCCAAAAAGGGGCGACGGGCAGAGGAGCTCGAAGGAGTTATTTGGTCACATCGTACAACCCCAAGACGGGCTCAGGTGAAACTCCATTCGCTCTCGTTTATGGAACGGAATGCATGATCCCCGCTGAAGTAGAATTCCCCAGAGTGCGGAGAAGATTCCTCCCCGAACGAGAAGATCTAAACAACGCTATGATGCTGGATAATCTCGATCTTATCAATGAGCGCCGTGACCAGGCGCTCATTCGAATCCAAAATTACCAGCACACTGCCGCAAGGTACTACAACTCAAACGTACGCCATCTCAGGTTCAAAGAAGGCGATTTAGTCTTACGCAAAGTCTTCCAAAACACTGCCGAACGAAACGCAGGAAAACTGGGAGCAAACTGGGAAGGACCATACAAAGTCATAAAAGTAGTCCGACCAGGTTCATACCAAATCGCAAACATGCAAGACATCAAAATCCCGAGAACTTGGAATGCGATGCACCTCAAAAAATACTACCACTAAACGATAAAACGTGGTACAAAAGAACTACGAGACGGCTTGATCCCTAGACAAGGGTACGTAGGCAACTCGCCAACCGGCGGATTCAGCTATCCCCCCAATTAAAAAAAAGGGGGGGGGGAGTGGGTACGTATACTCGTATACTCCCACAAATTTCGAAGACTCTAAAATTTTCGAAACTTTTTCACGACTTTTTCAAATAAGCCGAAACGGCCACAACAACGGATCTAGTATCCACTAAGCGATTATTACATCCAAAAAACAAATCCCGGAGGGCTAACACTTCACAAAGCAAAGTGAATGTAGACGCTTCCCTGGGTCAAATTTACGCGACCCCTTGGTCCCGCATCCAGAACGGAAACAACAGTTTTCTGGCTGCGAACATTCGCAAAGACATCCCCAAAGCCCGCAAGCGTTTCAATCACGAAATACGGCATAAGGAAAAATCGACCTTTATCACTGCGAGACGTCGCTAACGCTTGAAGGACATTCTTTTCCGCAAAACATTGCAGACGAAATCTTCGTCTCTGAACATACAAACGCACCTCAAAAACGGTATCATTTCGTTGTTGCTGATCACAACAAACGAACTCTAACGTCCTAAACAGACAAATAGCCGCCCTTCAAGGGGTAGGCTCTCTTACATCCGACAAGGATAAACATAGCACGCTATACAAGAAATCCAAAATTTTGGTCTAGCTCTTCGTAAAGGAAATAGCTGGACTCACGCCCAAACAAATCGTATAAGCCGACAACAATTTGCAGATTTTAAACGGTACGAGTCAGGTTAAAATCGCAAACATGAAAAACGGAAGCCGATTTGTCATCGCAAAGCCGCAGTCCGAGAGTAAACCTAGGTCTTGCCCTAAACCCAGCCACGCTGGATCTTGACATCTCACAGACATAGTATGGTATACGAGATCCAAAAATTTGTCTCTTCACTTAAGCCTATTCGTTTCACGAACTTTTCGCGTAAATCGGTAAACCGCGGAAAATCTCGCTTTATGCAAACAATAGGTACGGTGATCATCAGGGAACTAGGAATGAGACGACAACTCACACCCTCTTTCTCATACTTCGAAAAAACTGAAGTTCATAAATAATCAAAAAACGTTTCATAGATTGAGACCACAAAAGTTCAAAAAAAACCCCAAAAAGGGGCAGGGATTCGAAGCCACCAACGGCCAGTCCCGGTAAATACATCATGGCCTCTTAACGGCCGAAACACATATAAAATCCCCGAAGGGATTGATAAACCTAGACGCTCCCAGGAGCGTCACCTTCATCCTCACTCGCGATAGGGATAGCCTCGCCGTCGCCTCCCTCGGTCGCATCGCCACTACCCGCCTCATCCACGCCAGCCTCGCAATCCTCTCCCGTGCGCTCCTGACCTTCTGAGTCTTCGGAGGTCGGCGCAAGGGTGCATTCGGCCTGCAGGCCGGCAAGGATTGAATCAAAATCTCCCACGGTGGCCGCCCACTCTCCTTTGCAGGACGATAGTCTGGCTTCCTCCAAGTCCAAAGACGGGGCCTCATTACCTCGAAGCAACTCGAGCTCACTCAGACTCCCCTCGATCCCCGATAAAGCCAAGTCCCTCTTGCGGACAGCTATCAAGGACTCAAACAGGATGGCCATCCTCGTCAGACGACCAAAGATGTCGTCACGAGTATCGGCAACCTCCAAGGATCTACGGGCGTACATCTCCTCATGAGTTTGGATCTTCTGCTGAAGGCGGCGGACTTCCGAGGATTTGCTCTTCTTCTCCTTCTTCACCTTGAGTAACGAACTCGCGGTCTTCCCAAGGTCGCGCTCAAGATCGCTGATACGAACCTCAAGCTGGGACGTCTGGGCGGCATGGGTGTCCTCGACAGTCTGCAATGCAGCCTTAGTACGCTTCAGCGCTTCCTGCGACGACTCCAGTTCCTTCGATAGACGAATGACTTCCGACCCACACTCGCCAAGCATTCCGTCAATCAGTGACACAAACTGTCCGCAAAAGAAGGGGTAAGTATCATCGTAAAAAAAAAGCGATACAAGAATTGCAGATAGATTAAAATCGAACCTTGGAATGATGATGCGCCAACGGCTCTGAAAGTTCGCCCTCCTCGCTCTTTGCTCCCCGCTTCCTTTTTGCTCCAGATGCCGCACCAGCCCTTGCTCTTCCCTTGGGCAACGGCGCGGCACCAGCCGCTGGCAGTCCCAAGATGAGTTCCCTCTTCGCCGGGGGGAGAGGTGTAGATTCTATCGCATCCTCTCTTCCGGAGATCACGATCGGAGCAGTCGAAGAACCCGATGGATGGACCTGAACATCAGGAATATGTTCAGGAACAGTGACCCCTTCTGCAGGCAGGAGGGCATCGGGTGGGACTTCAGGGCTAGGAACCGGAAGAACAGGCGAAGAGGCCGAAGGAGCAGGCAAAGAAATCGGAGAAACAGGCAAAGGAGTTGGAGCCGCGGAAGGAACACCGGGCGTCTCAGTCCTCGCCCGCTTCGAGCCTTTCGCAGCACTGCGCCGGGATAGCTTAGCCTTGAAAGAGTCAAACCCATCAATGAGGGACGGATTAGCGTCCTGAACGGCCGGAACCGCCGGAGCTTGGCTGGCCGGAACCGCCAGAGCTTGGCTGGCCTCGCCCATCTCAACATCAGAATCATTCTTTTCAACTTGGGATGAAGACATTTTCCTTCTTGAGAGAGAAGAAGAGAGGATTTGAAAAGATGTGAAGAATGAGAAGGGAAGGCTGGCTATTTATAAGAACAGGGGGGAGATGACATAGGTTTCTCGCGGAAAAGAATCCTTAGCCGAAAATTTCGATTTTCAGAAAATTCTAACTATTCGCCTGCAAAATCGTCTCCGATATTACGAGCTTGGGGGCTAACTGTTGGGGTCAAAAACGGTTATCTCGAAATCTACGGCTAAAGATCCTTCCAAACTCAAAGATTTCCCGCACGAACGACTAACGGGGGAAAGATCGAACAACGGAAAAACCCACGGGCGGCAAGATGGCTTGGCGCCGGCGGCACGCGTCACGCGAGCCGGCCTGGCGCCGGCGGCACCCCGGCCTGGCGCCGGTGGCACGCGTCACGCGAGCCGGCCTGGCGCCGGCGGCACGCATCACGCGGGCCAGCCTTGCGCCGGCGGCACCCCGGCCTGGCGCCGGCGGCACGCGTTCCGCAAGCCGGCCTGGCGCCGGTGGCACGCGTTCTGCAAGCTGGCCTGGCGCCGGCGGCAAGCCCCCTGACGCCAGTCGACGGCCCTCGTCCTGGTCTCGCTCCCATCATGCTCGGTCTGATCCCATCCTGGCTTGTTTGGATCGATCCTTGTGAGTTTGGTACGATCATGGCTACGGAATGAACATCTTTCGATTCGGTTGGAATCGTCCTCGATGTTTTACGACAAAAACTAGAAGGATTGGATTTCTCGTAGAAGATAACGTATAAAACAAAGATCGATTAATTTGAACATCTATCCTTTAGGCTATGCGGTTTATTTTACGAGAAAGATAGTCTTTTCGAGAAATCGTATAAAACGTTCAACGACTTAAGACAAGTCAACGGACTTACTTACGATTTTAAGAATTCAGGCCCAATCAGGCTGTGATGGTTTATCCGATTTCCCGAACGTCGGATAAACATCAAGTCACCGAAAAATAGCGGATAACTCGAGGATAATTACGAAGATCGACGAAAATGGAATATTTCCTGAAGAGATAAGCTTGGGCCCAAAGGCGAGGTCCATCATCTTAAGGCAAACCGACCTAGGAGCGGGTATATAAGGAGAGCAAGAGCAGACGAGAAGGGGATCCAAAAATTAGACTTAGAGCATTCTGCTAGCTTAGAAGAATTAGGGCTTAGGTGGTTAGACTAGCGGAGCAAGGCTTAGGACGTTTGGCTGCCTGCGACTCTATATTTTTCTTTAATCGCAAATCTCTCTGTCTTTCGGAGAATCCTTGTACTCATATCTTTCATCAAATAAAACGCCTTCGGGAAAATATTTCAAATCTTATTTTTATCTATTGAACTTTCTCGATTTCGTGTGGCAACGCAGAGAATCCGGACCTTCAAGGAAAGTCGGGTTTACTTGGCTTTCCTCCGCAATCTTATTTATCGGAAATTGACGGTGTGAATTTCGGTTCCCAAAGAGCAGTCTAAACCTCCCAGAAACCCACCAACCGCCATATTAAAGATGCCCACGGATATTATTGATCCAATGGAGATAGAAAAGGAAAAAGATGGAAGAGTTCTCAGAAAAAGGAAAGAGAAGGTTCCTAAACACCTTAAAAGAGGAGTTAATGAGAAAGAGTTGGCAAGTTTCGGAAAGAGAGTTCTAAGGATACTTACAGAGAAACCCTTTGAAGAAGCCTACTTTTCACACAGATTGTGGATGTTTTTCAGAGAAACCAAGGAGACAGAAGAAGACATCAAGAGGATGTTCAACCAAGTCAGAGAAAGTATGAAGAAGAGGATCAAACTAGAGAAGAAGGGAGATCCAGGGAAGTTTGTTGTTCCTTGCTCAGTTCATGGAATCAACTTCCCACGTGCCCTATGTGACACAGGATCTGGAGTTAGCATCTTACCCAAGGTGATAGCAGACCATCTAGGTCTGAAGATAGAGCCTACTGAAGAATCGTTCATCTTTGTGGATTGTTCTCAGCAGAACTCTGGAGGAATTGTGAGAAACCTTGAGGTCACCATAGGAGAAGCCCTAATTCCAGTGGACTTCCATGTCTTGGACGTGAAGATAACCCTACCTACTTCTTTGCTACTTGGAAGAGCCTTCCTAGCCACAGTTGGAGCAATCTGCAACCTTCACACAAACAAACTGTGCCTAACCCTGGTCAACCCTACGGTGTACTATGATTCAGTACGAGTCATCAAGGTCCCTAAGAAGATCCAAGACGACTCAGACCTTGTAGCTGTTTGCTATTGTGGAGATGAATACGACTCACAAGGCGAATACGAGACAGAGACTGCATAATCGATCGATAGAAGCACTGTCTCATCGATCATCTCTGGTGAACCGACATCGATCGACAGTCACACATGGTCATCGATCGATTCCCTATTCAATCAGATTGAGGAGGAGTTTCCAGAAGGTGATTTCGAAGTAAACACGTGGGAGAACGACTACTACATCCCACCACATGCTGCAAATACTACTCATATTGAGGAGTATACTGATGATTACGAGGAGAAGAGAGCTATAGAATGTCAAAACCTTCGAGAATATGAAGATCGACTTCTCCACCACAACCTCAGAATCGCGACATCGATCGACAGGGCCTTCTCCCCATCGATCGATACTACTTGCCTCGCATCATTCGACAATACAGTCAACAACAGGCGAGAGGGAGACTACTCAATCGGGAGCTGGGCAAGTGACTACCAGTACGAGAGCTTCGCGGTCGAAACCGCCACACCAACATACATCACCCAACCCGAAGAAGTCTCATCGATCGACACGGCACGAGTACAATCGACCGATAGGCCTGAACAACCATCGACCGATTCAGAACCAGTGCAATCGACCGATACATACAACCAACCATCCCAGGTAAAACATTCAAATGTACTTAATTTCGGTAATCTTATCCCGGATGAGTTTGGTATTTTCAGGGATTCACAAGGCTTTGCACGCTCAATGGATGGACGAACATTCCATATATCCAAAGAAGACATTGCAGACGTCCTACATTTAGCCAATGGATCCCACAACCTATTCCAGAAACAACGCTACGGACCAGACTACCACTATCAGAACCAGGAGGCAGACACAACAACCAAGCCAAAGGAAGCTGAGGATAACCATCTCAACAAGGAGGATCCATATGTTCAACAAAAATCGATCGATACAGAGTGTGTCGCATCGATCGATAAGTGTCCCGAATTCGGAAAGATAGCCTTTCGATATGGAGTTCGAAAATTCTTTTGGGAGTAGAGAGATGAGTATGGGGTCTACAGAGACGAGAATGGTTTTGCTAGAGGAATAGATGGTGACGTCATCAGAATTTCTAAAGACGACATCAAGAAACTGCTCCAAAGAACTTCAGTGGATGAGCGCTCCTACATCTGTCTACCAGAGCACGCTAGTTCATTTACAAGAAGAGAATTGGTGCTAGAAACCTACACCAAGGATGAGATCAACGAGATGTTCACCGGTTTACTTGGAGAACGCAAATGGGAAAAGCTCTCCATGGAAAAGAGTTTGGAAGAGGCCACAGACAAGCTTCGCAGTGAGATGAACTGGATGTTCAGTGCGGACCAAGGATTACTCAAGAAGGTTCAACATCTTGAGCTGGAACTTGAAGATCTTCGCAACGCACAGAACCATAGCCAGAAAAGATCAATATCGATCGACGGAGTAACATCCACATCGATCGATACGGAGCCCACACCATCGACCACTTACTCAAAACGTGAGGTTGATGAGTCTCTTGGAGATATCTGGAAAGAATTGAAGAAAGCAGAAGCTCGTCTCAGCATCAAACAAACCACAACCTGTGGGGGGATCTTGCACAACCTAGCAGATCTAAGAATCTGCACAGAAGAGATGAGGAGATCTATCCGCCTTATCAATGAAGCACATGCAGATATGAACCCCACTGCACCTTGCAATCCTTTTGGAGGATTGACCCGTCTGAAAGCAGTTGAGAAGAAAATTGCTGATATACACTTCTTAGTAGACAAAGAAGTGGAGGAACTCGTACTACGCATAGATACTACGCAGCAGGAGGCTGAGAAGTTCCAATGTCAACTTGATTATCAGGCTGCATCGATTGCATCGATCGACGAGCTCAACCTCACATCGATCGATAGGTGATTGACTGAAATCGACGGCGAGATGAAGCTCTTTGCAGAGAAGCTTCACGAGAATCTGCAGAAGCAAAAATCGACCGATAAGCAACCTATTGCATCGATCGATATACAGACTTCAGAGATCTGTACCAGAGCCGATTTGGATAAATTAGCTGATGATGTCTACACAGCAATAACAAGCGTGGATGATTCACAAGATAGACGTCTAGACCAAACGTATTTCCCGCTTGTTAACGAGGTTGGAAGCATGGAATCTAGCATAGAAGAGATGCATAAAGAAATTAAAGCCATTCAGAGACAGCTTGCGAGCAGACCTGCGCCCTTAGAATCGATCGAGCGAACAACCAGCGCATAGATCGATGGACTTGAACAGCCATCGACCAATATTTCAATCAAGGAATCGATCGATACCAGCTCCATCCAAGACAAGATGATCCAACGCCTTGATTCAATGCAAGCATTGAAAGTCATGAAGAAAGGATTTGAGTGATTTGAGAGAGTAAAGTCACTCCTTAGGGTAATTTGAGTTATATCAAGCACCAGGAGCCAGACACAACAACCGAGCCAAAGGAAGCTGATGATAACCATCTCAACAGGAAGGATCCATATCTTCAACAAAAATCGATCGATACAGAGTGTGTTGCATCGATCGATAAGTGTCCCGAATTCGAAAAGAGAGCCTTTCGATATGGAGTTTGAAAATTCTTTTGGGAGCAGAGAGATGAGTATGGGGTCTACAGAGACGAGAATGGTTTTGCTAGAGGAATAGATGGTGACGTCATCAGAATTTCTAAAGACGAAATCAAGAAACTTCTTCAAAGAACTTCAATGGACGAGCGCTCCTACATCAGTCTACCAGAGCACGCTATTTCATTTACAAGAAGAGAATTGGTGCAAGAAACCTACACCAAAGACGAGATCAACGAGATGTTCACCGGTTTACTTGGAGAACGCAAATGGTAAAAGATCTCCATGGAACCGAGTTTGGAAGAGGCCACAGAAAAGCTTCGCAGTGAGATGAACTGGATGTTCAGTGCAGACCAAGGATTACTCAAGAAGGTTCAACGTCTTGAGATGGAACTTGAAGATCTTCGCAACGCACAGAACCATAGCCAGAAAAGATCAATATCGATCGACGGAGTAACATCCACATCGATCGATACGGAGCCCACACCATCGACCACTTACTCAAAACATGAGGTTATTGAGTCTCTTGGAGATATCTGGAAAGAATTGAAGAAAGCAGAAGCTCGTCTCAGCAGCAAACAAACCACAACCTGTGAACGTATCTTCCACAACCTAGCAGATCTAAGCATCTTCACAGAAGAGATGAAGAGATCTATCCGCCTTATCAATGAAGCACATGCAGATATAAACCACGCTGCACCTTGCAATCCTTTTGGAGGATTGACTCGTCTGAAAACAGTTGAGAGGAAAATTGCTGATATACACTTCTTAGTAGACAAAGAAGTGGAAGAACTCACACTACGAATAGACACCATACAGCAGGAGGCTGAGAAGTTCCAACGTCAACTTGATTATCAGGCTGCATCGATTGCATCGATCGACGAGCTCAACCTCACATCGATCGATAGGCGATTAACTGAAATCGACGGCCAGATCGAGAAGCTTCACGAGAATCTGCAGAAGCGAAAATCGACCGATAAGAAACCTATTGCATCGATCGATATACAGACTTCAGAGATTTATACCAGAGCCGATTTGGATAAATTAGCTGATGATGTCTACACAACAATAACAAGCGTGGATGATTCACAAGATAGACGTCTAGACCAAACGTATTTCCCGCTTGTTAACGAGGTTGGAAGCATGGAATCTAGCATAGAAGAAATGCAGAAAGAAATTAAAGCTATTCAGAGACAGCTTGCGAGCAGACCTGCGCCCTTAGAATCGATCGACCCAGCAACCAGCGCATCGATCGATGGACTTCAACAGCCATCCACCAATATTTCAACCAAGGAATCGATCGATACCAGCTCCATCCAAGAAAAAAATGATCCAACGCCTTGATTCAATGCAAGCGGAGCTTAGTGATCTTTCAGAACATGCCTACAAGAAGTTAGGATGGCACGAGTTCAGCATTGAAAGTCATGAAGAAAGGATTCAAAGGATCACTGATGAGTTGATTGAGATAAAGAAGAAACGAACCAGAGAATATGAAGCCACAAGAAGCCTATTTGACGCATGGTTCGGTGAGAAGAAAGATACAGAGGATACTTGTTTCTCAACAAGTACCTGGACTTCATCTCAGTATCTCATTCCATCCAAAGTCAAGCTAGATGACTATAATCAAAGCGCTGAGTGGGAGGTAACCCACTGTTAGGTAGTTTTTCATTTTATTTTTATCTTTAGGATTTTATTTTTCGAATTTGTTTTTCTTTTCAGTTACAATTAGACGATTGCTATTGAAATCGACCGACATGACACTATCGATATCGATCGACATGAACCACACAGAAGCGATCGACGAATGCGACTCAACATCGATCGATACGCATCGCGGTCAAGTATATCGTTCTAAACTTTTTGATATCAGTGTACTTTATTATTACCTATGCCTTTACTGGATTGGTTATACACTGGGGACAGTGTATGATTTAAGTCTGGGGGGATGTTTACTGATGCTGTTTACCTTTTGATTTCATCCAAAAATGTTTTCAAAATAGTTTTTATTGAGTCAAGAAAGGGATAATGATAATTTTAATTTTCACTTTTTATCTAACCAATCTTTTAGGCACCATTCTTAGATTTGTTGATACGGAATGTACTATAGATGCTAAAGTTGATCACCTATCAGCTATGACAACACTTTCATTGATTGTCTGGAGGAACCAAAGCTGATTTCCAACCTAACTTGACAATTCTTTGCTTGTCTTGGGGCTTGGTATACATGGGATCGGATGCTTCAAAAAAGTCTGGAAGGTAAAAGCCTTGTGTAGATAGTTTTATCACCCTCTCTCTCTCATTTTCAAAATTAGATTTAATTTTTATTCAGTTAAAAAAATCGAAAATTATCTTAAATTTATGTTCTAGGATTAGTTAGTTATTAACTAGGAAGGAATTCGAACAGGGTTTGGCGGTTACCCCCATCAAGACTTGATTCATAAGAATTCTATAGGTAAAGGGTTCGAACAGGGCTTGGTGGTTACCCCCTTCAAGACTTGCTATATAGGTCAAAAAGAAGTGAACAAGACTTGGTGGCTGCAACCTTTAAAGCTTGATTCATGGAAGCCTGTCCAATCTTGGTCAATGTCTTGCAAATAAAAACAGACTTGACTAGGAGAGAAATAGTAGAGAGAGAGAGGATAAGAACTAATTTTTACCTGCAGGTCTAGATACTTGTTTGAGCAACCTTGCATCCTGTGATCGATACTCCCAAGGTAAAGCCTGCACTTTTATTTTTATGTACAGAAATGAAATCAATAGAGGGGTTAGTCAGACATGATTGCTAAGTTGTTGGCTAGATGATCAAGGTTGTTCAATTAGGATATTGCATAATGTGCTTCTGTGATTGATAGACTCTTAGATGTGGGTTGCAACAAAGTAGAGGTTATGATTCTAAATTTGAATTTGATTTAGTCTCTGCTTTTCAAAACCTCTTTCATAAAGACTGCCTGTGTGTTTGCTTGAGGACAAGGAAAAGGTTATGTCTGGGGGAGTTGATATACCATGGATTTTACCCGTTTTTACCCATGGTATATGAGTGTTTTTACTACTATTATCTATGTTTTGGAGTCTATTAGGTATGTTTTCAGGTTCAGAAGCATTTTGGAGAAAAGTGATGTTTTAGGTGCCTTTTTGGAGCTTAAAGAAGAGTTCACCCGAGATCAAGACCAGAGGTCGACACCAGAGTTACACATCGATCGATGCACACTCTGTGCAATCGATCGACACACATTAGCCGAAGAACGATACATCGAGACCATAATCGATCGATGTACACCCTGTACTATCGATCGATACTGAGGCGGCTGAAAGACAAGTTGGACCTGGCCGAACTTGAAGCCCAAGATATCACATTTTACAAGAATGCCTCTGACGAGTTTTTTAACCTAATGAACTCATATTTATATGTGCCTAAGTGTTTTGGCAAAGATAGAGTTTTTTAAGAGTTGTTTAAGTTCTAAAAGAGTTTCTTCTTCTTCTACTCATTTTCTTTTACTGTTTTCATTACTTTGCAAGTTCTCAATAAAGTTCTATTCAGTTCTTTAATTGTTAGCAAAGGTTATAGAATTATAGACCTAGAGGAGAGATCCAAAGATATTTGTGATTGGAACCTAAGTGTTCACCCTCTAATAGGTCTATGAACTTCTATTATTACCTTGTTGCTATGAACTACTTGGCCATGTCTGAGTAGATTCACTTGTTAGATTTAGGGTTTAAATAGGATATGAGGGATTAGCCCCAGCCTATAATTGCTATAGTTGTGATATTTATTGTTTGGATTGTTCACTAATGCTTTTTCTAGCTTAGCTACCTAGAACATGAACTTGGATTGCATTGTTCATTGCATGCAATACCTGACAACATCCTAAACATGCTATGACCCTCTTGAGATATGCGAAAGCTGATCTAAGATCATGGTGAGCATTGTATCAACTCGCGCATAAAGCTTGCTTAGAGCCGTATCGATCGATACTCCTATAGAGTAATCGATCGATACTCCTATAGAGTAATCGATCGACGTAGCTAGAGGTGTATCGGTCGATATTCCTATCGAACTATCGAGCGATACCAGCGGCAGAAGTAGCCGACCGCAACACCATTTAGCATCTAAGTAATAGATGGCATAAATAATGCGAGAGCTGATGGATTCATTTAATAAGTGTTGAGCTCTGACATATCATGCAAGCAACTTGTTAGCCTTTATAGTATTTATAATCTTGAATTCCTGAATACTTACCCTGAATCTAACTACTTTTCTTTACTGTTTTCAAAACCAAATCCTTTCAACTGAGTAATCTTATCCTTACTCAGCAAACCTGCACTTTACTTTAAACTATTTTCAACCTAGCATAGTCATTAAGATTGCATCTTATTTGTACACTAGCTCTCTGTGGATTCGATCCCTAAGTTCTACAACTGAACCTCTTATTTGAGAGAGTAAAGTCACTCCTTAGGGTAATTTGAGTGATATCAAAATATCATGAGAAAACTCTCTTATTATACTTTAGCTTCTCAAAGCCTATCAATACTCTTATGCCTCTACACAAGATGCAATGGTTATCAACCAACAAGTTCTCTTAACCAGCTCTCACATTGATTCACACACACACACAAGGTGAATTCTCACAAATGGGTACATGATCCCAATCATTTGGCTAGGTGATCAAATGGTCTAATATGGATGAAGACGATGGTTCAATGCAATCATTTTAAGGTGGCAATCACTCAAAATTCAAGGAGCTTGATCATTATGCAAAATTTATCTAAGACTAGGAGAAATTCATGCATACATGGATCCATTCTCATCATTGTACCCAATTCTTAAGTGATTACAAGTTCTACACCCCCTTTTATTCATCCCATGACCCAAAGTAACACCCTCCCACATCACTCACCCCATGAACAACTCTCTTTTCTTATGATTTAACCACTAGGGACATCTCATTCACTTTTCACATTTCTAAGCTCTAACTTTTTTTCTTTCCCCTTCCCCACTATCTTATTGAATCTTTTTTTTTTCTTCTCTTTTTTTTTTTTTTTTATATATGAAGGGGAAGGCATAAATAAACAATCTAGAGCTTTCTTTTCTTTCTATTCTAAGGTCCCTAGGGCTTTTCTTTCTAATGACACTCTTTTGTTCATCAATCTCATCTTTATCACTTCCCAAATCCAAGAGATAAACCTTTAAGGAATAAATACCCACTCACCATCCTAGAAGCTAGCTCAAATGATGACCCTATGCTAGCAAGAGATGAGAATAAATCCATGTCACTTCCAATACTCTCAAGATTTTGCACATGACAAACTATCAAAAGAGGCCTCACTCATGCAAATCAATGTAGGCTTCAAAGAATGGCTGGGGTTCAAGGGTAAGGAAGTGCCATTTGGGTTAACAAAGAGTGGTACAATGGGGAAAAGATAACCCAGATGTGTATGATATCCATGACCAAGTATGCAAGTGCCCATATGCAAGAGAGATTAAGTTCATTCAAGACTAAGTTCAGGATGGAGCTGGTTTCAAGAACAATGCCAATGCCAATATCAAGCAAGCAAACATGTTTCAAGAAGAGTTTTCAAGACTCAAAGCATGCAAGCCTTTCAAGAGATGCTTAAGCTACTTGATATGTTTAACTAGGGTGTCAAATTCAGTGCAAACAAGTGTTCTTTACAAGGCATTTTCAACAGCTGCTCCATATGCAAGTGAATACAACCTATATGCTCTAGACTCAATCCTAAGAATGCAAGTGATGCAACTACATGCTTCTTTTTGTATTTTTCAAAATTTTCAAATTTTTTGGTTTTTCTATGCATATATGTATGAATAATGCAATGCATGAGACTCATAATCAACAAAGCAAACATGATCAAATACTTGGTACCTCCCCTAAACTTAAATCACACAGTCTCTGTGTGAGTAAGAGAGAAGGAGATACCGAACACATGATTAAAGCAATGGTATGTACAAAGAAGAGTTGGAGTGATACCTCAAGAGGAGAGTGGGTGTGGTAATGGGCGTCTAGGGTTTGAGCAAGGAGCTGACCTGAAACCACTGTCACACTTATTAAAAACTTAAAGAAAGAAATAGCAAGTTTATTTACAAGGATAGACATGATCACACTTGCACACAAACAACCACCTCAGACTGGATCTTCTCAACAGATTGTTCTCCACAAGTGATTGTTTCACAATATCCAACATCCATAGGAGACTGAATTGGGTAAGAGACAGCCTTGTTCATATTGATGAGTGTGACCTTCTTGTTTGGAAAGTCAATGCAAGCTCCAACTGTTGTGAGAAATGGAGTGCCAAGGATCAATGGAACTCTCTTCTCAGTTGCCATCTTCAGGACAGTGAGGTCAATAGGAATGGTGCAAGCTCCAATCTTCAAGGGGAAGTCCTTGATGAGACCTATAGGGGTTGTTGAAGATGAATCCCCAAACGTGAGAGAAGATGTGTTTTGCTCCATGCTCTCAATACCAAGACTCTTCACCATTTCCATTGAGATCACATTGACACTTGCACCACTATCAACAAGAGCATCATCCATAGTGATCTTACCAAGGGAGCAAGACAAGGTGAACTTCCCTTGGGGCTCTAGCTTAGGGAGGGACTTTGGAGGGACTTTGGAGGGACTGGTGGATCAAGCTTCAAAGTTGAGATGTCGAGGAGCTCTGCTACTTCAGCTTGGTGATCGAGAATGTCCTTGATGAGCATCATCTGGACATGAGCATCTTGCATATTGTAGATCTCTGGAAGCCGGACTCCAATATCACTCAGTTCTTTTCTGAATTTGGAGACCACCTTCTTCTGAGCTTTGGTGAGGACCCTTTGTGGAAAAGCGAGCTTGTCATAGGATGACAGCTCAACCTAAGTGGTATCCTCCAGCTGAACCTTCTTCAGTTTGTTGTCAGCTTTCTTCTCAACTTGTTTCTCAGCACTGGCCTCAGCTTTCTGTATACTCTTTACTTCAACCTTCTTGGCAGCGTCCTTCAAAATCTTTGCTTCAGCTGTGGCCACAACAAATCTCTCAACTTCCCCAAGCTCAGTTCCAAACACCAGTCTTTCAATCTCATCCTCTTCTTGCACATAATTACTAGACTCAGTCTCTGAAGATGTAGTTGAGAGAATAACATTGCAAGACTCCTTGGGATTCTTCTCTGGTTTCCCTGGTAGAGATCCCATAGGGCTCTTGGATGTTGAAGGCATAGATGCAAACTGAGTCTCCAAGGCTTTGAAGTGAGAGGCAAGTTGTAGGAGCTTGTTGTTGAGGTCTGTGTAGTTCCCATCAACTTTAGCATGTAGACTTTTCAGCCCATACTCAACGTTCTTGTTGGAACCGAAATTCACATAGTCAATTTTCGTAAATTAAAGAGAGTTAAGAAACCCTAACTTTCCCCGAGGTCCCGGATTGTCTGCGAGAGCCAACGACAAGTGACCAAACAGATGCGAAAGTACGAAGGGATAACAAAACGATTTTATAGAAAAAATAGATCTTATTTCGAATCCGCGTAAGAGCGTTGCGATCATTACAAAAGGTTATGAAAACTATGGCCGCAAGAGATTTCGGCCAGTTCAAGCCAGCTGAAACCCTAGACCTAGTTGAGACGCAGCTCGATAACCAAGACGAAAAAGATACCGAAAAAGGTTTTAAAGATTTTGGACTGGACCTTATGAAAGGCTGCCTACGTACCCCTTTCGAGGATCAAGCCGAACGTAGTTCAGTTACAAAGAATTGAACAAGAGATCGAACTGCCAGGGCGATTTCATCTAGTATGAGCGCATGTCATAGAAACAGGCATGTCGAGAATAATGCCTAGGGTTTCTAAGTGCAGAGTTCTAGAGTCTAAGTTAAGTTCTCTCTCCTTTATTTTAGCTTTAGCTCCCCATATATATGCCTTCTAGGTCGGTTCTCCGCTTCCTTTTCTGCCCCTAGGTCGAGTTTATCGTTTCACGGAAATATTCCTTCTTCTTCTCGATCTTCATCATTATTTTGGAAACTTGACATTTATCTTTCGATTTCGCGAGATTTGCCTCCTTCTACAAGTAAGATAGACCGTCAAAGCAGTGGCGGGCTTGATTTAGAATGAAATCGTAAGTGGGTTTTGGGCCGTGTCCTAGGACTCTTCGGGCCGTTTCCTGGCGTAAACGTTTTTACGATCTCTTCGAAAGAGCACTTCTTGATGCGACGTCGATTCGACGAGGAAGCCCATACTTCTCATATAGGTTTAGACAATCGTGACAGTTTTCATTGTAAGATTCCAACGGTAATTCCGATCGAGACGAAACGAAGGACTGATCTTGTCGAGGTCCAACATGAGGCACAAAATTTGATCCAACTCGCCAAACGGGCAAAATTGGACGGAGTGCTTGACCCAACTCGCCATTTTGGCGAGTTGGATGCTTTCGGGATGGCAAGTTGGAGTGGTCCAACTCGCCAAGATGGCGAGTTGGATTGGCTCAGTCTTCACGATAGCTTCTTCTCCCGAGGCAGACTGACCACTCTTCAGTAAAACGGGCATAACTTCTAATATAACCGTTGGATTGCCTCCAAACCGGTGGCATTGGAAAGCTAACTCAAATCTCTAGTTTTTGTCAACACATCAGCTCAATCTCACTTCGGGAAGGTCTCCATCCATGTCCAAACATCTGACGTATCTGTGCAGCTATGCACGAAAACCATCGTTCTTGGTCCAACTCGCCAAATGGCGAGTTGGGGGTGTTCCAAGTTGGCCTTGTTTCAGGGTCCAACTCACCATCTCAGTGAGTTGGAAGAGCTCCAACTCGCCATCTCGGCGAGTTGGAAGAGCTCCAACTCACCAAGGTGGCGAGGTGGTCTCGTTTACGGTTCAACTCGCCATCTTGGCGAGTTGGAAGACCTCCAACTCGCCAAGTTGGCGAGGTTGTCTCATTCACGGTTCCAACTCGCCAAGGTGGCGAGTTGGTCTCGTTTTCGGGTCTAACTTGCCATCTTGGCGAGTTCGTTGTCTTGCTTGGTTTGATTCGTTTATTCGGTGAGTTTGTTTGTATGTTCGGATATTCAAACTTTCGTAACCGTCTCGTTGTCCGAGGCTTAGAGTAGTCTTTCTCGAGATTTCTTGTTTTTGTTCCTTTTCGGAATTGATTTGAAACTCGATTTAGACTTCTCGCGCTCATTCTATCTCTTTTTCCAAAGAGGAATTTTTCCGAGAAGTTTCTGACGTTTGATTTTGACAGAAATCGTCGTACAATCGTTTCAATAAAAATTATACGAAGGTTATATTGCGAGAAACATTTTCCGGGGTTGTTCAGGTGTTGATTCCGTCGTGACCGATTTTGACACCAACAGTTAGCCCCCAGGTCGTTAGAACCGTGAGCTTCTAGTGTGAGGTTTTGGCGAGCGGCTAGGAATATTAGGCAAGTTAGGTAAGTTAGGCGGAATTAATGGTTGAAAAAGTCCGTCGTAAAGGGTCTTTCGCTCTCCTAAAGAATGGAATGCAATAAGATTGGGTCTGCGCCTTATGACGGCTGCCTACGTACCCTTAATGGAGGGATCAAGCCTTTCGTAGTTCGTCTTGGAGTTAAGATTTTTTTTTCTTTTCTTTTGACCTGTTTTCCAGTGAGACCTTTACAGTCTAGTTGCGTGTTGTGTAGAGATTATCGGGCATGTTGCTGCTGATGGAATTTTATGTTGGACTTTTGTCAGCCTCGAGACTAGCCTCGTAGGCTGTTTGCTTCGGCCAAATGTGGCCGTATTTATGTTTTCGGCACTGACAACGTGTGTCTTCGCATCCCAGCCGCTTTGCAACTTTTTTTAATGAATTGTGTTTCGCGTTTTCTGAGCATGTTTGTATTCGTGTGAATGTAGAGGGAAGAGTACGAGTTGTCATGACAACTCGTAATCTAACTCTGGGTGAACTGCTATATTCGTGACCTGTTTCAAGAGTTTTGCATCATGCAAGCTTTCGAGATTTCTGGAGATGTGCAAATAATAGCCAAGAGACAAATTTTGGGATCTCGTATCAGGGTGTTTGATACTATGCCTAGAGATGTTAGAGACAAGTGTGTGGGTTTAGGGTAAGACCTAGGCCTAATCACGGCTTTAGGGGGTGTGATGACTACTTCGACTTACATTTCCCGTATCATTTTTGACCTGATTTTGTCCTGCCTTAAAGTCCGCGATATGTCCTCGGCTTATAGGACTTGTATGGTAGGAATCGAGCATCTCTTTGGGGAAAATTTTTAAGTCTCCCGAAAGTGCTGACCAAAATTTCAGATTTCTTTTATAGCACTATTACCCTTGTGTCGGGTGTACGAGAGCTATCTCTACGAGATGGCTTAGTCTATTTAGAACGTTAAGAGTTTGTTGTGATCAGCAACAAACTTATCGGTAGATATTACCGGTTTTGATTCTTCGCGAAGGATACATGTTTAAGAAGGTGTTAGTGTATATGACTGCCTGGTCTTCCAAGAAGGTGTTTTTATCGAGGAAGATGATTTATCGAAAAACGAATCTTCGGGCATCTGCGACGTCTCGCGATGCAGAAGATTGGTTATTTTTTCGTATGCCGCCTTTCGTTCTTGAAATGTTTGCGGTCTTGAAGAGTTTCTGTGTTGCAAGGATTTAGTCTTAACCCTGCGTTGGAGAAACCTCTTGCTTTGTCTGCAGATGTTCGCAGCCAAAAATGTTGTTCCAGTTTCGATGTTAAGTACTTTGATTTATGATAAAGGGGTTAGGACCAAGGGGCCGCGTAGATTAGTCCATGCGAAGAAGCGTTGTCTTCCACGGTGCTTCGTGAAGTCTTGGCCTTCCAGGATTTGTTAAGGATGACTAGTTTAATTCTAGGAGATTTGTTACGAGTGTTTCTTTTCATGCCGCATTTTACGGGTAAACTTTACGGGGTTTATGTGTGATATCACTCAAAATACCCTAAGGAGTAACTTTACTCTCTCAAATAAGAGGTTCAGCTGTAGTACTTAGGGATCAAATCCTCAAAGAGCTAGGAAACCAATTACATCTAATAGTTATATAATTAAACTAGGCTAATAAGTAATAAAACAGTAAATAAATTATAAAGAAATAAATATAGTAAATTGCAGGGGCGAACAAGGTAGCTGTTCTTATGTAACCGAGAGTTGTTTGATGGAAGGATCGTTGCTAGACTTAGGGTTTATATTCAGGTATTCAGAGATTATAATCCTATAGATGCCTAACAGTTGCATGCATGATATAAAAGAGCTCAACTACTTAACAACAAGTCAATCAGCTCTCGCGTTTCTGGACGAGTCTATTAACTAGATCTAATGATCCAAACAAGAGTGTTTGATCAATAGCAGTGTCGATCGATGATCCTGGAGGGATATCGATGGATACACCTTTCAATCCGTCAATCGATTGTCCAGTAGGGATATCGATCGACGCTCTTTAGTTAAGCTTTATGCGCGGGTTGAATAATGCCCACTAAGGATCCTAGATCAGAAATTCACCTTACTCTAGCAATCTTAACTCAATAGATAGATCATGAAAGTATTATTCAAGGTTGCTCAAATATACAAGTTCCTAGGTTCAATATTCTAGTTAATTACTCTAGAACAAGCATTAAGAACAACCTATTGATGAATATCACAACTTAGCATTCTATAGTTGGGGCTAATCCCCTTAATCCTATTTTAACCCTAAACCTAATAGGTGGATCTATTCAAGCATGAAGTTTGTCACAGAAATCATAGATGAATAGATGAAAAGCATAAATAATATAATACAAAACCAATGGAGTTCCAGGAGTACTCTCACGGAGTTCCTCCCTTCTCTCCTAACTAGAACAATCAATAGAAAAAACTTAGAAAGCGTAGCCGTCAACAATGGCTTAGAAATAACATAAATATGGTTTTAGGTCGTCCAAGGATATTCTGGTAATTTGTGTTTGCTTCAGGTTCTTAGTCAGTCATAAAATATACTCGGCCCGTATTCTGGCATCCCTGTCGATCGATGCCAAGAGTGCTGCATCGATCGACATATGTTGCTCTTCTCGACAGCTTCCTCTCGCTAGGCAGACTGACCACTCTTCAGTAAAATGGGCATAACTTCTGCTACAGGATGCTGTTTGACCTGAAACCGGTGGCATTAGAAAGCTAACTCAAAGCTCGATATTGTCTCTGAAGATGAGATCAATCTAAAGGTGGGAAAGTCTCCATACATAGCTAAACATCTGATGAATCTGCGCAGTTCTGCACTCCAAAGGCACCAAAATCACCATATTTCTCCCAAACGTACCTGAAACTGTAAATAATCTAAAAAGACTCCAAATAGTAGTAAACATATCTTAAAACACCTATATACCATGGGTAAAAGTGGGTCAAATCTATGGTATATCAACTCCCCCAGATTTACCCTTTTGCTTGTCCTCAAGCAAAACAAACAGGCAGTCTCTCTGAAAGAGGTTTGAAAACAGTAGGGACTCACACAATCTTTAAACTCACTATCATCACCTCTACAATGTTGCAAGCCACTTCAAATCAATTCCAACTCCAGAGGTACTTTATATACCCTATCCAAGCTTAGCAACCAAATTCATCTAGCCAGCAACTTAGCAAATCCTGTCTGACTAACCCCTCTACTAACCTCATTTCTTTGTATAAATAAAAGTGTAGGCTTTACCTAGGGAGTATCGATCAAGGGACACATGGGTTCTTACTCAAGCAAGTTTCTGAATACACAGGTAGTCTTCTCTGATCCCTTTCTTCCCTCTTTCTCCTTCTGTGAACCCTTATAGTTTCAATTTCAATGAACAGTGATGCAGATGCAGTCCATCTTGATCATATTATTGACTTTTCAACTTTTGTAGACAAAGTGTAGCGAATAATTGGGTCACAGGAGACACTCCTACCCCTCGTTTTCATAGTGTGTGAATATTCCTTTATGAATTAGAATACTGGGATCACAGGAGAATCTCCTACCCCTCTGCATCTTCTAGGAAATCATCTAAATCTTTTATATATAGGGTGCTTGAAGAGAAAGAGAAGGGAACAAGAAACACAAAGACTTTTACCTTCCAGACTTATAGGAGGAACCCGATCCAATATATACCAAGTGATATCACTCAAATTACCCTAAGGAGTGACTTTACTCTCTCAAATAAGAGGTTCAGTAGTAGTACATAGGGATCGAATCCACATAGAGCTAGTGTACAAATAAGATGCAATCTTAGTGACTATGCTAGGTTGAAAATGGTTTAAAGTAAATTGCAGGTTTTTGAGTAATGGTAAGATTACTCAGTTGAAAGGTTTTGGTTTAAGACAATAAAGAAAAGTAGTTAGATTCAGGGTAGGTATTCAGGAATTCAGGATTATAAATATTATAAATGCTAACAAGTTGTTTGCATGATATGTCAGAGCTCAACACTATTAAATGAATCCATCAGCTCTCGCAATATTTAGACCATGTATTACTTAGATGATAAATGGTGTTTGAGGCCAGCTATATCGCTGACAGTATCGATCGATTATTCGATAGGAATATCGACCGATACACCTCTAGCTACGTCGATCGATTACTCTATAGGAGTATCGATCGATACGGCTCTAAGCAGACATTATGCGCGAGTTGATACAATGCATGTCTCAAGAGGGTCATAGCATGTTAGGATGTTGTCAAGAATTGTATTGAATGAATAATACAATCCAAGTTCATGTTCTAGTAGCTAAGCTAGAAAAAACATTAGTGAATAATCCTAACAATAAATATCACAATTATAGCAGATATAGGCTGGGGCTAATCCCTCATATCCTATTTAAACCCTAAATCTAACAAATGAATTTACTCAGACATGGCTAAGTGATTCATAGTAACAAGGTAATAATAGGAGTTCATATATCTATTAGAGGGTGAACACTTAGGTTCCAATCACAAATCTCTTTGGGTCTCTCCTCTTGATCTAAAATCCTATAACCTTTGTTAAGAAGAACAAGTAAAGAACTGAATAGAACTTTATTGAGAACTTGCAAAGTAATGAAAACAATAAAAGAAATGAGTAGAAAAGATGAAGGTAGAAAGGTGGTTAGAAACTTGTAAAAACTCTTGTGGTCCCCCCTTTTTGTGCCAAAACACTTAGGCACATATAAATATGAGTTCTTTAGGTTAAAAACTCGTCAGGGGCAATCTTGTAAAATATGATGTCTTGGGCTTCAAGTTCGGCCAGGTCCAACTTGTCTTCTGCCGCTTCGATATCGATCAATAGTACAGAGTGTACATCGATCGATTATGATCTCGATGTATTATCCTTCGGCAAATGTGTGTCGATTGATAGCACAGAGTGTGCATCGATCGATGTGTAGCTCTGGATGTCGACCTCTGGTCTTGATCATGGGTGAACTCTTCTTTAAGCTCCAAAAAGGCACCTAAAACATCACTTTTCTCCAAAATGCTCCTGAGCTTGAAAACATACCTAATAGACTCCAAAACATAGCTAATAGTAGTAAAAATACTCATATACCATGGATAAAAACGAGTAAAATCCATGGTATATCAACTCCCCCAGACTTAACCTTTTGCTTGTCCTCAAGCAAACACACATGCAGTCTTTATGAAAGAGGTTTTAAAAAAGCAGGGAATCAATCAAATTCAAACTTAGAATCATAACCTCTACTTTGTTGCAAACCACATCTAAGAATCTGTCAATCACAGAAGCACATTATGCAATATCCTAATTAAACAACCTTGATCATCTAGCCAACAACTTTGCAATCATGTCTGACTAAACCCTCTACTGATTTCATTTCTGTACATAAAAATAAAAGTGCAGGCTTTACCTTGGGAGTATCGATCACAGGATGCAAGGTTGCTCAAACTAGTATCTGGACCTACAGGTAAAAATTAGTTCCTATCCTCTCTCTCTATTATTTCTCTCCTAGTAAAGTCTGCTTTCATTTGCAAGACATTGACCAAGATTGGACAGGCTTCCATGAATCAAGCCTTAATGGTTGTAGCCACCAAGTCCTGTTCACTTCTTTTTGACCTATATCATAGGATTCATTGCGAAGCAAGTCTTGAAGGGGGTAACCACCAAGTCCTGCTCGAATCCTTTACCTATAAAATTCTTATGAATCAAGTCTTGAGGGGGGTAACCGCCAAGCCCTGTTCGAATTCCTTCCTAAGTAATAACTAACTAGTCCTAGAACATATATTTAAGCTAATTTCGAATTTTTTTTTTAACTGAATAAAATTAAATCTAAATTCGAAAATGAGAGAGAGAGGGTGATAAAACTATCTACACAACACTTTACCTTCCAGACTTGTTTGAAGCATTCGATCCCATGTATACCAAGCCCCAAGACAAGCAGAGAATGTCAGGTTAGGTTGGAAATCAGCTTTGGTTCCTCCAGACAATCAATGAAAGTGTTGTCATAGCTGATAGGTGATCAACTTTCATCTATAGTACATTTTGCATCAACAAATCTAAGAATTGTGCCTAAAAGATTGGTTAGATAAAAAGTTAAAATTTAAAATATCATTATCCGTTTCTTGACTCAATAAAAACCATTTTGAAAACATTTTTTAGATGAAGTCAAAAGGTAAACATCATCAGTAATCATCCCCCCAGACTTAAATCATACACTGTCCCCAGTGTATAACCAGTCCGGTGAAGGCATAGGCAAAAATAAAATACAATGATATCGAAAAAGTTAGAGCGAAATACCTGACCGTGATGCGTATCGATCGATGTTGAGTTGCCTTCGTCGATCGCTATTGTTTGGTGCATGCCGATCGATATCGACAGTGTCATATCGGTCAATTTCAGTGGTAGTCTTCTAGTCGTAACTACAAAGAAAAACAAATACGAAAAATAAAATCCTAAAGATAAAAAATAAATGAAAAATTACCTAACAGTGGGTTGCCTCCCACTCAGCGCTTTGATTATAGTCATCTAGCTTGACTTTAGATGGAATGAGCTACTCGGATGAAGTCCAGGTACTTGTTGGGAAACAACTATCCTCTGTATCCTTCTTCTCACCGAACCATGAGTCAAATAGGCTTCTTGTGGCTTCATATTCTCTGGTTCGTTTCTTCTTTATCTCAATCAACTAATCATTGATCCTTTGAATCCTTTCTGCATGACCTTCAATGCTGAGCTCGTGCCATCCTAATTTCTCGTAGGCATGTTCAGAAGATCACTGAGCTCCGCTTGCATTGAATCAAGGCGTTGGATTACTTTTTCGTGGATAGAGCTGGTATCGATTGATTCCTTTGTTGAATTGTCGGTCGATGGCTGTTGAGGTCCGTCGATCGATGCGCTGGTGTTTCTGTCGATCGATGCTAAGGGTGCAGGTCTGCTCGCAAGCTGCCTCTGAATGGCTTTGATTTCTTTTTGCATCCCGTCTATGCTAGATTCCATTCTGCCAACCTCGTTGATTAGCGGGAAAAACGTCTGATCTAGACGTCTGTCTTGCGAATCATCCACGCTTGTGATTGCCGTGTAGACTTCATCAGCTAACTTATCCAAGTCAGGTATGGTGCAGATTTCTGAAGTCTGTATATCGATCGATGCAACATGTTGTTAATCGGTCGATTTTTGCTTCTGTAGATTCTCGTGAAGCTTCTCGGCAAAGAGCTTCATATGGCCGTCGATTTCAGTCAATCGCCTATCGATCGATGTGAGGTTGAGCTCAACGATCGATGTGATTGATGCAGCCTGATAATCGAGTTGACGTTGGAACTTCTCAGCTTCCTGCTGCATAGTATCCATGTGTAGTGCGAGTTCCTCCACTTCTTTGTCTACTAAGAAGTGTATATCAGCAAGTTTCCTCTCAGCTGCTTTTAGACGAGTCAATCCTCCAAAAGGATTGCAAGGTGCCACGGGGTTCATATCCGCATGCGCCTCATTGATAAGACGGATAGATCTCTTCATCTCTTCGGTGCAGATGCTTAGATCCCCTAGGTTGTGGAAGATAGGTTCACAGGTTTTGGTAAGTTTGCTGCTGAAACGATCTTCTGCTTTCTTCAGTTCTTTCCAGATATGTCCGAGAGGCTCATCGACTTCATGTTTTGAGTAGGTGGTCGATGGTGCATGCTTCATATCGATCGATGTGGATGTTACTCCGTCGATCAATATTGAACCTGTCTGGCCGTGGTTCTGGGTGTTGCGAATATCTTCAAGTTCCAGCTGAAGACGTTTAACCTTCTTGAGTAATGCCTGGTCTGCACTGAACATCCAGTTCATCTCACTGCGAAGCTTGTCTTTAGCATCCTCTAAACTCTTTTCTATGAAGAGCTTTTCCCATTTGCGTTCTCCAAGTAGACCAGTAAACATCTCGTTGATCTCGTCTTTGGTGTAGGTTTCGTGCACCAATTCTCTTCCTGTAAATGAACTGGCGTGCTCTGGTAAACAGATGTAAGAACGCTCGTCCATTGAAGTCCTTTAAAGTAGTTTCTTGATGTCGTCTTTTGAAACTCTGATGACGTCACCATCTATTCCTCTAGCAAACCCTTTCTCGTCCCTGTAGATCCCATACTCATCTCTCTGCTCCCAAAAGAATTTTCGAACTCCATATCGAAAGGCTCTCTTTCCGAATTCAGGACGCCTATCGGTCGATGTCATGGACTCCATATCGATCGATGTCCTTTGAAAATTTGGGTCCTTTGTGTTGAGATGATTATCCTCAGCTTCCTTTGGCTCGGCTGTTGTGTCTGCCTCCTGGTGCTGATGTTGGTGGTCTGGTCCGTAGCGTTGCTGCTGGAATAGGTTTTGGGATCCATTGGCTAACTGTAGGACGTCTGCAATGTTCTCTCTGGATATGTGAAGTGTTCGTCCATCCATTGAGCGTGCGAAACCTTTTGAATCCCTGAAAATACCAAACTCATCCGGGATTAAATTACCGAAATCAATTTCATGTGTATTTGTTACCTGGGATGGTTTGATGTATGTATCGGTCGATGGCACAGGCACGGGATCGGTCGATGGTTATTCAGGCCTATCGGTCGATTGTGTTGGTGCCATGTCGATCGATGAGACTTCCTCGGGTTGGGTGATGTATGTTGGCGTTGCGGTCTCGACCGCGAAGCTCTCGTGCTGGTAATCACTTGCCCAGCTCCCGATTAAGTAGTCTCCGTCTCGCTTCTTGTTGATTGTGTTGTCTAATAATGCGAGGCAAGTAGTATCGATCGATGGGGAGAATGTCCTGTCGATCGATGTGTTGATTCTGAGGTTGTGGTGGAGAAGTCGATCTTCATCTTCTGGAAGGTTATGATACTCTATAGCTCTCTCCTCCTCGTAATCATCAGTATACTCCTCAATGTGAGTAGTATCTGCAGCATGTGGTGGGATGTAGTAGTCATTCTCCCACTCGTTTACTTTGAAGTCACCATGTGGAAACTCCTCCTCGATCTGGTTGAATAGTGAATCGATCGATGACCATGTGTTTCTGTCGATCGGTGTCTGTTCTCGAGAATCGATCGATGAGGCAATGCCACTGTCCATCGATTCGGCGTACTCCGTCTCATATGCGTCTTGTGAATCATATTCATCTCCACAATAGCAAACAGCTACGAGGTCTGAGCCATCTTGGATCTTCTCAGAAACCTTGATGACTCGTACCGGATCATAGTAGACAGTAGGATTGATCAGGGTTAAGCACAGTTTGTTTGTCTGAAGGTTGCAGACCGCTCCAACTGTGGCTAGGAAGGCTCTTCCAAGTAGCAAAGAAGTAGGTAGGGTTATCTTGACGTCCAAGATATGGAAGTCTACTGGTATTAGGGCTTCTCCTATGGTGACCTCAAGGTTTCTCACAATTCCTCCAGAGTTCTGCTGAGAACAATCAACAAAGATGAACGATTCTTCAGTAGGCTCTATCTTCAGACCTAGATGGTCTGCTATCACCTTCGGTAGGATGCTAACTCCATATCCTGTGTCACATAGCGCATGTGGGAAGTTGATCCTATGGACTGAGCAAGGAACGATGAACTTCCCTGGATCACCCTTCTTCTCAAGTTTGATCCTCTTCTTCATACTGTCTCTGACTTGGTTGAACATCCTCCTGATGTCTTCTTCTGTCTCCTTAGTTTCTATGAAAAACATCCACAATCTGTGTGAAAAGTAGGCTTCTTCAAAGGGTTTCTTTGTAGGTATTCTAAGAACTCTCTTTCTGAAACTTTCCAGCTCCTTCTCATTAACTCCTCTTTTAAGGTGTTTAGGAACCTTCTCTTTCCCTTTTCTGAGAACTCTGCCATCTTTTTCCTTTTCTATCTCCATTGGATCAATGATATCTGTGGGCTTCTTCATGATGGCGGTTGGTGGGTTTCTGGAAGGCTTAGATTGCTCCCGAAGTGCATTAAGTCATGCAACATCTATCTTGGGAAGTTGCACTCGGCGTGTGATAACTGAATATCGATCGACAGGCTCTGTAGTATGTCGATCGATTTCCTTATCCTTCTGTCGATGGGACTTCTGTCCTGTCGATCGATGTTGTAAGGGCTGGGCGGATGTGGGTGCTTTGCTGCGAACTCCTCGTGAGTAAGTATCTTTATAGGGTTGCACTCGTGAGTGGATTCTTCAAGATTTTATCGGTCGATGCTCGTCTGAGTCCATCGTTCGATTTGAGGTGGCGTAGATACCAATGGTTTCCGCCAATACTCATGGAACTTTCAATCTGGAAGTCTCCCTCTTGCAGCTTCTCATGCTTCACCACTCTCCAAAAATTATCTTCTATGATAGCATTAACGTTGTGGCCTGTTGCTTCTTCTCAAGTTTCTTTTCCTAAGGCTTCCTGCTTCTTAACAGCTTCTCATGTCTGAATCACTTGAGTCTCTAGTTTCTCAACATGAGTGCTCAAAGCATCAAGCTTTGTGTTCAAAGTGGTGTAGACAGCGTCGATCTTTCCATTGAAGTTCACCTCTAACTGCTGCTGGCTTTCAAGAACTTTGCTGAGCATGTCTCCTAGCTTTCCTTTTTGGGTTGGTGTGGGTGGCTTCATGTAAGATGAGTTTCCATAACTCCTGTTGTTGTTGAAGTTGCCTCTCTGTCCTGAGAAGTTTATGTTTCCTTGGTTTCCAGATCTCTGAAATTAAGTTCCATTGATTCAGTTGACTTCTGCTTCTATTTAGTCATCTTCTTCATCAGCTTCTGCATCCTCCACTGAGCAGATTTGCTTGTTTAGCAACTTCTGAACATTGCAGATCTTGCTTTTACAATGTTCTTCGTGCTGTTTCTGGATGGTAAGTTGTCTATTAGCTTCACAGCATCTTCAGGATTCTTTTTGGTGAAGTTTCCTTCACTAGCAGTATCCAGAGCCATCTGATATTTCAGCGCGATGCCTCTGAAGAAAGTGCAGAGCAGTTGCACCTTGTTGAATCCATGGTGTGGACAATCTCGATGGTAAGACTTGAATCTGATCCAGGTATCCTTGAATGACTCTCCAAGCTCCTGGTTGAATGTGGAAATTTTCCTCCTTAAGTCTTCAGCGTGCGCATCATCAAAGAAGTTACGCAAAAATGCGTTTTTGATGTCGCTCCAGGATGTAAGAGATCCTGGTGGTAGCTGCTTAAGCCACTGTAAAGCTTCTCCAGATAAAGAGTGCTTGAAGAACTTACAGAGAAGGTAGTCCACAGGGACCATAGGCTTTGATAGCAGTTATGAGATCCTCGAACCTCTCCAGATGGTCCATGGGATGCTCATTGGACAGCCCACAGTAGGGTGTCTGTCCCACAAGGGTGTAGTACTGCGGCTTGAGCACGAAATCGCCTCTCTGAATAGCAGGGGGACGAATGGCTGATATGTTGGTGTAGAACTGATCTGGACGGTTGTAGTCAGCTAGTGTCCGAGCAGCCTCTCCTATAGGTTGAACAGCTCCTGTAGGTGCAGTTTCTGGCTCAGGGATTACTTCATTCTGAGCATTGAGCTTCTGACATGCTTCGTTACGAAGATGACCTTCTCGGTCACGCAAGTCTCCATTCTCATCTCGTGTGAGAATAATAGGCGCAACCATGACTCGCGGAACAGTATCGATCGAAATACAGACAGGTGTATCGATCGATGTCGGATGAAATGTGTTGGTCGACGGTGAAGTAGTGTCGGTCGACGGTGAAGTAGTGTCGGTCAACAGGAAGGTGCGAGTATCGGTCGACGAAGACGGTGTCTCGGTCGGCAGGGGTGCGTCGGTATCGGTCGACATACAGTTGTTGATGTCGATCGATGCGGAACGGATTTCCTTGCAGATTGAACGTTCCAAGCTAGCAGGGTCTTCTGAGAACAAAAGTTGAGATGCCTTGTTGCTTCTGGTACTGCTGGGCATGTACCTGAAAAGACAAGATAAAATTTGTGTCAGAAAACAAATTAAAGTAAAAATAACCTAGACTTAATCATATTAAATCCTATTGTATCAAAGCTCCCCGGCAACGGTGCCAAATTTGATATCACTCAAATTACCCTAAGGAGTGACTTTACTCTGTCAAATAAGAGGTTCAGTTGTAGTAATTACGTATAGAACCCACAGAGAGCTAGTGTACAAATAAGATGCAATATTAGTGACTATGCTAGGTTGAAAATGGTTTAAAGTAAATTGCAGGTTTTTGAGTAATGGTAAGATTACTCAGTTGAAAGGTTTTGGTTTAAGACAATAAAGAAAAATAGTTAGATTCAGGGTAGGTATTCAGGAATTCGGGATTATAAATACTATAAATGCTAACAAGTTGCTTGCATGATATGTCAGAGCTCAACACTATTAAATGAATCCATCAGCTCTCGGAATATTTGGACCATCTATTACATAGATGCTAAATGGTGTTTGCGGCCAGCTATATCGCCGACAGTATCGATCGATTATTCGATAGGAATATCGACCGATACACCTCTAGCTACGTCGATCGATTACTCTATAGGAGTATCGATCGATACGGCTCTAAGCAGACATTATGCGCGAGTTGATACAATGCTCACCATGATCTTAGATCAGCTTCCGCTTGTCTCAAGAGGGTCATAGCATGTTTAGGATGTTTTCAGGAATTGTATTGAATGAATAATACAATCCAATTTCATGTTCTAGGTAGCTAAGCTAGAAAAAGCATTAGTGAACAATCCTAACAATAAATATCACAACTATAGTAGATATAGGCTGGGGCTAATCCCTCATATCCTATTTAAACCCTAAATCTAACAAATGAATCTACTCAGACATGGCTAAGTGATTCATAGTAACAAGGTAATAATAGGAGTTCATAGATCTATTAGAGGATGAACACTTAGGTTCCAATCACAAATCTCTTTGGGTCTCTCCTCTAGATCTAGAATCATATAACCTTTGTTAAGAAGAACAAGTAAAGAACTGAATAGAACTTTATTGAAAACTTTCAAAGTAATGAAAACAGTAAAAGAAATGAGTAGAAAAGATGGAGGTAGAAAGGTGGTTAGAAACTTGTAAAAACTCTTGTGGTCCCCCCTTTTTGTGCTAAAACACTTAGGCACATATAAATATGAGTTCATTAGGTTAAAAACTCGTCAGGGGCAATCTTGTAAAATGTGATGTCTTGGGCTTCAAGTTCGGCCAGGTCCAACTTGTCTTCTGCCGCTTCGATATCGATCGATAGTACAGGGTGTACATCGATCGATTATGATCTCGATGTATCGTCCTTCAGCAAATGTGATAGCACTGAGTGTGCATCTATCGATGTGTAGCTCTGGATGTCGACCTCTGGTTTTGATCACGGGTGAACTCTTCTTTAAGCTCCAAAAAGGCACCTAAAACATCACTTTTCTCCAGAATGCTCCTGAGCATGAAAACATACCTAATAGACTCCAAAACATATATAATAGTAGTAAAAATACTCATATACCATGGGTAAAAACGGGTTAAATCCATGGTATATCACCAAGCCCCAAGACAAGCAGTAAACAAATCTAAGAATGGTGGATGCCCTTAGGTTGGAGGTCAAATTTGATTCCTTTAAACATTCTCAGCAAGTGTGGTCATAGTTGATAGATGATCCACTTTGGTATCTCTAGTATTTTTTGCAGTCAACAAATCTAAGAATGGTGCTAAAGAGTGGTTAGATACCAAGTAAAGATTAAAAAAGTTCATCATCCCCTTCTTGACTCAATAAAAACTTTTTTTGAAAACATTTTATTAGACTCAAAATAAACTAGATATCAGTAAACATCCCCAAGACTTAAATTACACTGTCCCCAATGTAAATCTAGTCGGAGTTGTGGTCAGAACACAAATCATAAGTACTCAATGTAACAAGTAGAATCGATATACCTGACCGGATTGAATATCGATCGATGTGAAAATTGATGCATCGATCGTCGCAAGTGATGTAATGTCGATCGATATCGACATGTCCTCGTCGGTCGATGCGATGAGCAATCGTCTGCTTGGATCTGTTATTTTTTTCACTAACTATAACACAATATCAGTATAACCTCCCCCAGACTTAAACAATACTATCACTAGTGTTATATAGTCTAAGATCGGTGGCAAAATAAATCATAAGGACAATATTTAACAAGGAAAAACGGTATACCTGCTTTTGTTATGTGTGTCGACAAACACAGTTAAGTGGCAATCGATACTCCTGATGCTCTATCGATCGATACTAGCTAGCCATCGTCGATTCTTGTGCGAACTGTCTTCCTTGGATCTATTCATTTGACCTAATATAAATGAAACAAGAAAAATAAGTACTAAATGAAAATAAGATCATTTTTTTCCCATTGAACAGTGTTTCTTCTACAATAACCGCTATTACAGTAACATTGCTACAGTGTCGATCGATGTAAATGCTACAGTGTCGATATATTTTCTGGTTACAATAATGCAGCTACAGTACATCGGGTACTTTTGGAAGCTTTATCATTCTTGTGTGAAAGCCTACTCCATAGACTCTTCTCCTTTGTCTATCATCTCAGCAATAAGGAGTTCTCGAAGCTTTGCAAATGGCTGTGAGAAGCATCTGCTGCGCACTTTGGATTTTCTGACCCCATCTGAGAAGTGAGGAATGAATATAACTAAGGACTGCCCTTGGTCCTTTTTCGTTTCTTCCAATTCTTCCTCCTCTTTCCCTCAGA
Organism: Brassica juncea; assembly: GCA_018703725.1. Lineage (NCBI taxonomy): Eukaryota > Viridiplantae > Streptophyta > Magnoliopsida > Brassicales > Brassicaceae > Brassica > Brassica juncea. The sequence goes on along the minus strand of CM031936.1, from coordinate 19,091,545 downwards.
CTTGTCTGATTGTGTGGTGGTGCCTCCATCAAAAAGATTTCGACACACTTCAAACTCATTCTGCTCTGATACGCGACGGATGTCGATCGATGATGAAGTAGTAGTGTCGATCGATACAAAGGAAGAGATGTCGATCGATGATGAAGTAGTTATGTCGATCGATGGTGTCTGGTCAGTGTCGATTGATGCTGCTTCTGCTGGACCTTTGTCGATTTCACTTCTAAATCTCAACCCTCTCTGAGAAGCTTCTGCATGTAGAAGATCATCAAGTACCCCACTGTAGGAACCTAGATGCATACTTCTATCTGGTGGAATAGGAGATTCAGCTTCAAATACAGCGCATGTAACCATAATCTTCACAGGATCATGTATCCTCTTCACTCTTTTGCGAATCCCAGCAGTTTCTTCTGCAAATAAGTGGTCTCTTGTGTTTAGGGACAGCAAGGTGTGAGGTCTCAGATTTGTGCATTCTCTCCATAACCGGTTCTTGTTCAATCATGTATCCTGATGGTTCAACCAAACATGAGTGTGGATCAATGCAATCGGGTGGATGTCGATAGATCCTATCTGGTGGGTGTCGATCGATACTCTCGGGTGTATATCGATCGATCTCATTATGTTCATGTCGATCGATGTCAGCCTTTGGAAAAGTTTCGAGATCTCCTCCTGGAGTGTGCTGATCATCACCAAGCATCTGCTCCAAGTTCTGATCCATATCCTCAAGCCATTCCTCCAGCTCCAAGAAGTATTCCATGGTTACTTCTTTATCAGAATCCAAATCTCTAAGTTGTTGTCCATCCTTTAGCTCCAATAATTCTTCTAGCTCCAAGAAATATTCCATGGTGATTTCTTTTTCTACATCTGAGGCAGGATAACAGCTTGATACATCGGTGCACTTCTGTGTCAAGTCTGCGATGTCCTGAGGACAACTCGATCTTTCAGGAATTTTGAGGAGTATCGATCGATGACAAAATTTTGTGTCGATCGTTGCTGAGGTGCTGATGTCGATCGATGTTGAGGTCTGATCACTAGTCTGAACTTCTTCTGCTCTGCGGGGCTCTCCATGTCCATGTTGTTCGTCATCCTCTACCATATATTCCGGCATAGATCTCAACTCAATCTCTAGATTCGCTGCAGCATCACATAGGAAGTTGTTGAGGAAGGCGTTTGTGATGTCATTCCAGGTAGTAACAGATCCTGGTGGCAACTTCCTAAACCAACATACTGCTCTTCCAGCAAGAGAGTATGAGAAGAATTTACAGAAGTAGTAGTTCTTAGAGACTCCATTGCATTTAATGGTCAATGCTAGATCTTCAAATGATTCGAGATGGTTAATGGGATCTTCATGAGGAAGACCAAGAAAGGGATTTTAACCCACAAGAGAGATATATGCAGGATTCAGCTCAAGGTCGTTCCTCTCTGAAACAGCAATAGCATCCCTTTTCAGGAGGTATCGATCGATGACAAAAGTCTGTGTCGATCGATTCTGTTGTGATGTCGTCGATCGACTCTAAAGTGCTATTGTCGATCGATTCTGAGCTCGGATCACTAGATCCATCTTGCTCATCATCCTCTTACCGTATTATGGTTGACCAGCTGTTCTGTGTCCAGTTTGCCCTCTGCGTACCCTCATCTGCCTGTTGAACTTGAATGTCTGGCTTCTTGACATGAGTGGTCGGGGTTTCGAAATCTCCATTATGCTTGCTGTATACAAAATCAATAATCTGACTGATACTAGTCATTATTCCTTTCTCCCAATCTTCAATCATCTTGTCCAACATGTAATCAACCCTTTTATGTCGAGTTGCTACAACTTCGCTAAATTTTTTTCCTAGGAAGGCGCTTTTTATGTCCTCCCATCAGGTTAGAGATCTTGGCTGCAGCTGACTGAACCAGCTATATGCACCTTCAGAGATAGTATAACGGAAGATCTTGCAGAGTATGTGGTCTACAGATACTTCATTCTGCTTACGCCTTGAAACTAGACCCTCAAGCTCTTTGATGTGATTTCTAGGATCTTCATGAGGAAGACCTTTGAAAGGGTCCTCACTTCCCCAATGATACCATTGGCAGGTCAATTTAGAGGTATTCATCTCAGCAATAACAATAACATCAGGGATTGCAGCACCCTATGCATTAATCAATTGTCTTGTGTTGTTGCGAGGGCGATCTTCTTCGTCTCGCAAGATTCCATTCTCATTGACCTTAACTATAAGCACTTTGACCTTTTTTGTCTCCACGCTGGTAACGTTGTTCGACGACACTCGATGAACGGTATTTCGGTGAACAATATCGCGATGAACAGTGCTCGGATGAACAGTGTTTGGATGAACAGTGTCGATAGGCGACGGATGAACAGTGTCGATAGGCGACGGATGAACAGTGTCGATCGACAGGAGATGAACAGTGTCGCGATGAACAATGTTCGAATGGACAGGGTTACGATGAACAGTGTTTGGGTGAACAGTGTTACGATGAACAGTGTCGATCGACGAGAAATGATCAGTGTCGATCGACGGGAGATGAACAGTGTCGATCGACACATGATGAACAGTGTCAATCGACGGTGAATGAACAGTATCGTAATGAACAATTACGAGATGAACAGTGCCTGGATGAACAGTATTTTCCGACACATGATGAATAGTGTCGATCGATTCTTCCCTCATAGACTTACGGATCGTGCATAAACCAGCTGGCTCCTTCTTTGAAGGACCTAAAATTCTTCTCTTCATTGTTTTCTGGTACTAAGATTTATGTACCAGAAATAGAAGAAAAAATTTTATGAGTTTTTTAGAACAATAGTAAATCCTAGACTAGATCTAACTAAACAAGATCTAATGGCGATCAAAGCTCCCCGGCAACGGCGCCAAATTTGATATCTCTCAAATTACCCTAAGGAGTGACTTTACTCTCTCAAATAAGAGGTTCAGCTGTAGTACTTAGGGATCGAATCTATAGGGAGCTAGGAAACCAATTAGATCTAATAGTTATATAATTAAACTAGGCTAATAAGTAATAAAACAGTAAATAAATTATAAAACAATAAATATAGTAAATTGCAGAGGCGAACAAGGTAGTTGTTCTTATGTAACCGAGAGTTGTTTGATGGAAGGATGGTTGCTAGACTTAGGGTTTCTATTCAGCTATTCAGAGATTATAATCCTATAGATGCCTAACAGTTGCGTTCATGATATTAAAGAGCTCAACTACTTAACAACAAGTCAATCAGCTCTCTGTTTCTGGACGAGTCTATTAACTAGATCTAATGATCCAAACAAGAGTCTTTGATCAATAGCAGTGTCGATCGATGATCCTTTAGGGATATCGATCGATACACCTTTCACTCCCTCGATCGATTGTCCAGTAGGGATATCGATCGATGCGCTCTAGTTAAGCTTTATGCGTGGGTTGAATAATGCACACTAAGGCTCCTAGATTAGAAATTCACCTTACTCTAGAAATCTTAGCTCAATAGATAGATCAGGACAGTATTATTCAAGGATGCTCAAACATCAAAGTTCCAAGGTTCAGTATTCTAGTTAATTACTCTAGAACAAAACATTAAGAATAACCTATTGATGAATATCACAACTTAGCAATCTATAGTTGGGGCTAATCCCTTTAATCCTATTTGAACCCTAAACCTACTAGGTAGATCTATTCAAGCATGAAGTTTGTCACCGAAATCATAGATGAATAGATGAATAGCATAAATAATATAAGACCAAAACCAATAGAGTTCCAGAAGGACTCTTATGGAGTTCCTCCCTTCTCTCCTAACTAGAAAAATCAAAAGAAAAATCTTAGAAAGCGTAGCCGTCAACAATGGCTTATAAATAACATAAATATAGTTTTAGGTCGTCCACGGGTATTCTGGTAATTTGTTGTTGCTTCTGGGCCTTAGTCGGTCATAAATTATACTCGGCCGCATTCTGGAATCCCTGTCATGAATTATACTCGGCCTTAGTAAAGCGGGAATAACTTCTTCTACAGGATGCTGATTGACCTGAAACCGGTGGAATTAGAAATCTAACTCAAAGCTCTATCTTGTGTCAAAAGATGAGCTCAATCTAACGGTGGGAAAGTCTCCATACATAGCTAAACATCTGATGAATTTGCGCAGTTCTGCACTCCAAAGGCACCAAAATCACCATATTTCTCCCAAACGTACCTGAACCTGTAAATACTCTAAAAGGACTCCAAATAGTAGTAAACATATCTTAAAACACATATACCATGGGTAAAAGTGGGTCAAATCCATGGTATATCAAAGTGAATTGTGTGGAACTTGGTCGTCTATCAACAAGTTTAATTTTTCCGTTAACCGTTTGGTTGTTAGGATTGAATTTTGTTCTGAATAATTTATCGCATAATTTCCTCTCGGGTTTATATGACAAATAATCTGTGTAATCGTCACTTGGCATTTACGACAAATCGTGAATCGTTTTTTAGCCGTTTAAGTGATTGGAGCAGTGGGCGCTTGATTGCTTGGGATGAAGGTTGTGTTCAGCCGTACAGCCAAGGACGTTCTTGGTAAAGGACCAGAACATGGAACTTTTGTTTTACGATTGTCCTCAAAATATGCCGAATTTTGGTTCAGGATTTACGGGGAGGCATAGTTGGTTGAGGGCAAAAGAGCGTCTGCCAGTTGGTTGAGGGCCAAAGAGCGTCTGCCGAGACTGATAGGCCAAGTACAATGGAGTTTTCCGTGTTATGGCTGATGGTTGTAAAAAAAGAGTTTCCACTTTGGGTTAAGTTATACAATGAACGTTTCGTATACCATTTCCTCTAGTCGTATAAAATTTTTTCCTTTTTATCCAAGGAAGATGTATTTTAAGAGGCTTGACGCAGAACCCTTGTGGATTTGGTTGCGAGATGATTTCCTTCTCGGATGTAACCGTGGCAAGTGAGAGGTAGAAGTTAGCAATCTTCATGGATCTTCGTTTTCATTATACAAAAAATTATCTATGACAGTTCTCCATAAGGCCCGTTGTGTTTATTTCCATAAGTTGCTTCGTATGACTTGATTCGTCTGTACGGAGGATTTTTCGTGAAAATATTGTGAGAGGGGCTTCTCATAGAAGTAATTGGAGAGTGTTTTTAGTAACACCGGTCTTGTTTTCCCGTAGGCTGTTTCGTATAAAACGTTTTGGTTGTACGAAAATGATGGGTGACCAGTTTTACAAAGACAGGAAATCAAAAATTTCAAAGTTGCGATGTTTCCGCGGATTACACGGGACGTGTTTCTGCTTTGATTTCTATATTTTGCGAGATTTCCTTGGAATCACTCATGGAGTTTTACCGAAGGTTATTTTGTTATGTTGTCAAAAGCATGGAATCACTCATGGAGAACGATTTTTCGATGCTTTTCCGTGACTGACTAGGTTCAACGGATTCTGAAGCAATGCTTTGGTGCTTAAACATTTCTCGTACAATTCTTGACTTTTATACGAAAATCGTTTTACTAAGTTGAAAATGTCTTCAAGACTTTGGCCAATCATCGAGTTTTATTTTGATATTGGTACAGGTTTTCTTCGCGCATGATCGCGATAAGAGATGCTGTATAGTCCTCGAGATTCTGTCCGTGATGGTGTAGATATGTTGCTAGCGTTTAGACGAATCTTAGATTGTCGTTTGCCTTAGTGGGACAATTTTAATGAGGCATTGGAATGCCTAAGCGTTTTTCTGCCTGTTGTTGCGAAAGTTTGGTTTGTCAAAAGCATTGCGACTTGCTGGTTTTCAGGTCGACGACTAGGAATATGTCGGTTTTTTATGAAAATTACTAGGAACGCATCGATTTTAAGACGATGTTCGTGTCTCTAGTTCTTTCTTTTGTTAGGAAGCGAGCTAAGTATGTGTGGTGATCGTTTCTCGATTTTGCGAGAGTTTAGATTGGTTAGCAAGATCCACCTGGACAGTTTAGGAAACAATAGATCGAGATAGGAAAAATCGCCTAAGACTTAGTTCGCTAGACTATCCACCTAGATTCTAAGTTTCCTAAAGTTTATGGAAATCTCCAAAGCGTTTTTAGTTCTTTGTACCTTCCTACAAAAATTCCAAGTCGGACATACCTTAGTTTTCTCGAAGATTCGGATTTGCCTCTTCTCCGTTTTTCTTGCTTATTTCTCCTTCCTCTTCTCGTGTCTGTACGCCATTTTCGATATTGGTGTTTGTCCTTTGAAACTTGACATTTATCTTCCCAACTTGACTTTTATCCTCTCCTGCAAGTGAGAGATAGACCGTCATAATATCATTGGGCTCGATTTCGTCTAAAATCGTAAGTGGGTTTTTAGTCGTTCTTTAGACCTTTCAGGATGTTTTTCAGCTCAAACGTTTTTACGATTTCTTCGAAAGAGTACGAGAAAACAAGTCTTTACGGTTTTTTATTGTAAAGTTCCAGTATTAACTCCAATCGAAACAAGAGACGTTTCGATTGAGATTCGAAGGAGAACGCAAAGAAAGAGGCAAAGGCGAGTAGAATTCTCAAGAGGGAGAGTAGTATGCCCAAGAGGGCGAGTAGGAGCACACCGAGGAGTTTAGCGAGTCTTACTTGTTTTCGTCGTAAAATCTTAACGAAAACTCCTTTTGAGACGAAACGAAAAGCATTCCGATTGAGATTTGGAAGAGAACACAAAGGAGGAGCCTTGGGGCTGGTCCAACTCGCCATTTTCGTGAATTAGACAGATTCAACTCGCCAGTTTGGCGAATCGGACTGATCCAACTCGCAAAAATGGCGAGTTGGATTGTGTGTATGATCCAACTTGTTTTTATCGTAAAATCTCAACGGAAACTCCGATTGAGACGAAACGAAAAGCATTTCGATCGGGATTCAAAAGAGAACGCAAAGGAGTAGCCCGTGGGGCTGGTCCAACTCGCCATTTTGGCAAGTTGGATGGTGCGTTCAACTCCACTCTTGATTGTACGTTGATGCGATCATTTCGTAAACGCTGTCAATTTTATTATAGAAAACTCTTATCATACAATATTGACTTGTTTCACTATGCGAACGATGTTCCATAAAACATTCGAGTTTAATTTTACTATTGGAAAATGTTGTCGAACTTTAATCTTACGAAAGTTGTTTCGTAACTATTTAGACGACAAACGTGGACAACTCGCGGAATATGTTACTATTGAAGCGACACTGAATTTTTACGAAATTTTAGGTTTCAGAAAATGTTTTAGCGGGGACTGACACGATCTCACGTTTCGCTTTGTTTAGTCTTTGTCAACCATTTTAGATTTCGAGCGGCTTTACAAGAGTCAACTTTGTATCCCCGAAATTTATCCGGAAGAAGTAACCCCGTGGGGGATTGTCAACCCGATTTGTTGTGCTTCATTTTCCGTGAGTAATCTAGGCTTTTCGCGAAATTTCAAAGAGAGCAAGTATTATTTTTCCGAAAAGTTTTTCGGAACCGAACCCTTACGGGACGAGATTTCTCCAACTCGGTAATGAGACAAATTTTTGGGGGTTTGATAGATTTTATCGTTGCCCTTTCTGTTTAGACGGAGAAATCGCGGACTCGTTTCAGTGCTTTTCTGTGGCGAAAATTGGCGACTAGGTTTTCTGTTTTGTCGAGCACCACGGCGTTTGCGTAAGCTTTGGCCGTAGGAGCTTTCAGTGCTGCGAGTTTTTCTATCATATATCCAAACATCGTTTTGATCAAGCGCTTTGCGGCTGTGAGTAAGAGTAATCTGACCCCCCCCCTCCTTCAAGCGCCAAACCGTGGAAACAAGAAATCACACCGTCGATTTTCGTAAATTAAAGAAAGTTAAGAAACCCTAAATTTCCAAAGGTCCGGGATTCTCTGCGAGTGCCAACAACAAGTGACCAAACAGATGCGAAAATACGAAGAGATAACAAAAACAATTTATCAAAAAATAGATCTTATTTTGAATCCGCGTAAGAACGTTGCGATCATTTCAAAAGGTTATGAAAACTATGGCCGCAAGAGATTTCGACCAGTTCAGGCCACCTGAAACCCTAGACCTAGTTGAAACGCAGCTCGAAAACAAATACAAAAAAGATACCGAAAAATGTTTTAAAGATTTCGGACTGGACCTTATGAAAGGCTGCCTACGTACCCCTTGCGAGGATCAAGCCGAACGTAGTTCAGTTAGAAAGAATTGAACAAGAGATTGAACTGCCTGGGCGAGTTCATCTAGTATGAGCGGAAGTCATAGAAACAGGCATGTCGAAAATAATGCCTAGGGTTTCTAAGTGCAGAGTTCTAGAGTCTAAGTTAAGTTGTCTCTCTCCTTTATTTCTAGCTTTAGCTCCCCATATATATGCCTTCTAGGTCGGTTCCCCGTTTTCTTTTCTGCCCCTAGGTCGAGTTTATCGTTTCACGGAAATATTCCTTTTTCTTCTCGATCATTATTTTGGAAACTTGACATTTATCTTTCGATAGACCGTCACAGCATTCACGGGCTTGATTTCGAATGAAATCGTAAGTGGGTTTTGGGCCGTGTCCTAGGCCTCTTCGGGCCGTTTCATGACTTAAACATTTTTACGATCTCTTCAAAAGAGCACTTCTTGATGCGACGTCGATTCAACGAGGAAGCCCATACTTCTCGTAAAGTTTAAAAAATCGTTGTGTTAAGTGAACCATTGTCGTTTTACGAAAACTATGAACTTCATTCGGGAATATGAACCTTGACATCTTTCATCATAAAATTCCAACGGTAACTCTGATCGAGACGAAACGAGGGACTGATCTTGTCGAGGTCCAACGGGAGGCACCAGATTTGATCCATCTCGCCAAACGGGCAAATTCGACGGAGTGCTTGACCCAACTCGCCAAGATGGCGAGTTGGATGTCTTTGGGAGCTCCAACTCACCAAGATGGCGAGTTGGATGTCTTTGGGAGCTCCAACTCGCCAAGATGGCGAGTTGGATGTCTTCGGAGCTCCAACTCGCCAAGATGGCGAGTTGAATTGACTCGGTCTTCTCGATATCTTCTTCTCGCGAGGCAGACTGACCATTCTTCAATAAAACGGGATAACTTCTGATAACTCAAAGCTCTAGTTTGCGTCAAAAAATCAGCTCAATCGCACAACGGGAAGGTCTCCATCCACGTCCAAACATCTGACGCGTCTGTGCAGTTCTGCACGAAAACCATCGCTCTTGGTCCAACTCGCCATTTTGGCGAGTAGGGGGTGTTCCGACTCGCCAAGATGGCGAGTTGGCCTAGTTTCAGGGTCCAACTCGCCAAGTGATATACTATGGATTTGACCCGTTTTTACCCATGGTATAAAGGTGTTTTTATTATATATATATATAAATATATATATATATATATATATATATATATATATATATATATATATATATATATATATATATATGTTTGTGAGTCTATTAGGTATATTTTTAGGTTCAGGAGCATTTTGGAGTAAAGTGATGTTTTAGGTGCCTTTTAGAGCTTAAAAGAGAGTGCACCCGAGCTAACCATCAAACCAGACCAAGAGGTCGATATTTAGAGTTAAACGTCGATCGATCCACACCTTGTGTTATCGATCGATATCACATCAAGAGAGGTCGACGTGACTAAATAGTCATCGATTGATGCACACCCAGTGCCATCGATCGATATTGAAGCCACACAGAAGTTAAGCTGGACTCAGCCGACTTGAAGCCCAAGATCTCACCAAATTACAAGATTGCCCCTGACGAGTTTTTAACCTAATGAACTCAATATTTATTGTCTTGCCTAAGTGTTTTAGCAAGGAGAGCTTTTTCATACGTCATGTTTCATACTTTGTTCTTTGTTTTTTCATAATTCAAAGTCTTATTTTATTACATTGTTTACTTGCAAAGGTTATAGAAATTCTAAATCTATAGGAAAGATCCATAGAGATTTGTGATTCGAACTTAAGTGTTCATTCCTCTAACTTCATATCTATGAGTTTCTATTATTACCTTGCTGTTATGAATTACCCAGCTATTTCTGAGTAGTTTATCTTGTTAGATTTAGGGTTCAAATAGATTATGTGGGATTAGCCCCAACTATAGATAGCTAAGTTGTGATATTCATTGTTAGGATGTCCATTAATGCTTGTTTCTTGAATAGCTGACTTGAACCATGAACTAGGATTGTTTAATTACTTAATCATCATCCTGATCACATCCTATTCAAGATAAGACCCTCTAGAGAAAGGCGAGAGCTGATCTAAGGTCTTGGTGAGAACACATATCAACTCGTGCTTAAAGCCTGGCTAGAGCCATATCGATCGATACTCCTATAGAGTAATCGATCGACGTAGCTAAAGGTGTATCGGTCAATATTCCTATTGAATCATCGATCGATACTATCGGTGTCCTACTGACCGCAAACATCATTTAGCATCTAATCAATAGATGAGTCTAAATATGCGAGAGCTGATCGATTCATTCATACGTTGTTGAGCTGTTTAATATCATGCATACAACTTGTTATGCATCTGTAGCATTATAATCCTGCAAATCTGAATAGCAAATCCTAAGTCTAGCTATTTCTCTTAATTGTCTTAAAACCCAAATAATTTCAATCGAGCAACTACCTTGCTCAAAAACCTGCTATTTACGTTTATACTTATTCAACCTAGCATAGTCACTAAGGATTACATCTTTTGTATTCCCTAGCTCCCTGTGAATTCGATTCCTAAGTACTACAACTGAACCTCTTATTTGAGAGAGTAATTCACTCCTTAGGGTAATTTGAGTGTTATCAAATTTGGCGCCGTTGCCGGGGAGCTTTGATCGCCATTAGATTTCATCTGATTAGGTCTAGGTTATTTTTTTTTCTTTTAATCAGTTTTCGGACACAAATTTTTTTCTTGTCTTTTTCAGGTACATTGCCAGCAGTACTGGAAGCAACAAGGAAGCTCAACTTTTGTTCTCTGAAGACCCTGCTAGCTTGAAACGTTCGATTCGCAAAGATCAACGTTCCGCATCGATAGACATCAACAACAGTTCGTCGACCGATACTGACATACCACAGTCGACCGAGACACCTTCTTCGTCAACTGATACTCGCACTTCACCGTCGACTGACACAGCATATCCGAAATCGATCGATACTCTTCATCCGACATCGATCGATACTCAACCGCGAGACATGGTAGCGCCAGTTATTCTTACTGCCGATGAGCATGGAGACCTGCGTGACCAGGATGGTCACCTGCGTAATGCAGCAGGTCAGAAACTAAATGCTCAAAGGGAAATTATCCCTGAGCCAAAAGCTGCACCTACAGGAGCTGTTCAACCTGTAGAAGTGTCTGCTCGAACAAGGACGTTGGCTGATTACAACCGTCCAGATAAGTTCTACACCAACCGATCAGCTATTCACCCTCCTGCTATCAGAGAGACGATTTCGAGCTTAAGCCGCAGTACTACACACTTGTGGGACAGACACCCTTCATTGGGCTGTCCAATGAGCATCCTATGGACCATCTGGAGAGGTTCGAGGATCTCATATCTGCTATAAAAGCCAATGGAGTCCCTGAGGACTACCTTCTCTGCAAGCTTTTCAAGAACTCTATATCTGGAGAAGCTTTGCAGTGGCTTAAGCAGTTACCGCCAGGATCTCATACATCCTGCAGCGACATCAAAAACGCATTCCTGCATTAACTTCTTTGATGACGCACGCGCTGAAGATTTGAGGAGGAGAATCGCTACATTCACCCAGGAACCTGAAGAGTCATTCAAGGATATCTGGATCAGATTCAAGTCTTACCAGCGAGATTGTCCACATCTTGGATTCAACAAGGTGCAATTGCTATGCACTTTCTTCAGAGGCATCACACTGAAATATCAGATGGCTCTGGACACTGCTAGTGAAGTAAACTTCACCACGAGGAATCCAGAAGATGCTGTGAAGCTAATAGACAACTTTGCATCCAGCAACAACACTAAGAACATTGTAAAAGCAAGATCTGCAGCTTTCCTTGGGAAGGAGCAGATGAATGCAGTTCAAGCACAGCTGGACAATGTTCAAAAGCTGCTCAATAAGCAACTTTGCTCAGCAGAGGATGCAGAAACTGTAGATGAAGATGACTACATAGAAGAAGATGTGAACTGGGTCAGTGGAACTGGATTTCAGAGATCTGGAAACCAAGGAGGAAACAGAAACTTCTTAGGACAAAGAAGTAAGTTCAACCAGAGTTCCCAGAAGCCCTTCAACAACTATAGCAGCAACCTCAACAACAGGAGTTATGGAAACTCATCTTACATGAATCCACCCGCACCAACCCAAGAAAGTAAGATAGAAGAGATGCTTGAGAGAGTTCTTGAGAGTCAGCAGAGCCTTACAGTGGATTTCAATGGGAAGATTGACTCCGTCTACACCAACCTAAATACTAAGCTTGACGCTTTGAGTACCCATGTGAAGAAGTTGGAGACTTAGGTGGTTCAGACAGGAGAAACTGTTAGGAAGCAAGAAGCTTTGACAAGGGGGATTGGTAAAGAAGCAACATGACACCACGTGAATGCCATCCTGGAAGATGATTTTTGGCAAGTGGTGAAGAATGAGAAGCTGCAAGAAGGGGATTTCGAGATTGAGAGTTCAATGAGTATCGGCAGATCACATTGGTATCGACCGATGTCAACACGTGACTATCGATCGATGTACTCTGACCCGAGTCGATCGACAGGCTCTGATGAGCATCGATCGATGGACTCCGAGGAATCTACCCATTCATGCAATGCTGTGAGGATTATGACTCACGAGGAGTTCGCAGTAAGACACCCACATCCACGCCGCCCTTTTGAAGTCAATCGACAAGATGAATATCCCATCGATCGACATAGTGAAGAGGACATCGATCAACACACTCTAGTTTCCATCGATCGATACACCCTTCTCACACGCCGAGTGCAGTTAGCAAGGATAGACGCCGCACGACTTAATGTACTCTGGGAGCAATCCAAGCCTTCCATAAGCCTACCACACGCCATTATGAAGAAGCCCACGAATACAGTAGAGCTTATGGAGATAGAAAAGGCAACTGAGGGCAGAATTCTCAGAAAAAGGAAAGAGAAAGTTCCTAAACACCTTAAAAGGGGAATTAATGAGAAGGAGATGGAAAGCTTTACTAGAAGAGTTCTAAGGATACCTAGAGAAAAACCGTTTGAAGAAGCCTACTTTACACAAAGATTATGGATGCTCTTCAGGGAAACCAAAGAAAGAGAAGAAGACATCAGGAGGATGTTCAACCAGGTCAGAGAAAAGATGACAAAGAGGATCACATTGGAGAAGAAGAGTGATCCAGGGAAGTTCACAGTACCCTGTAGAGTCCAAGGAATTTAGTTCCCTCGTGCTCTCTGCGATACAGGATCTGGAGTCAGCATCCTACCCAAGGCTATGGCAGACCATCTAGGTCTGAAGATAGAGCCTTCTGAAGAATCTTTCATCTTTGTGGATTGTTCTCACCAGAACTCTGGAGGAATTGTTCGAAACCTTGAGGTGCAGATTGGAGAAGCCCTAATTCCTGTTGACTTCCATGTCTTGGACGTCAGGCTGAACTTCAACACTTATCTGCTGCTTGGAAGAGCTTCTTGGCTACTGTAGGAGCTGTTTGCAACCTGCAAACCAACAAGCTATGCCTTACCCTGATAGATCCAACGGTCTTCTACGATCCAGTTAGAGTCATTAAACTTCCAAAGCAGATCAAAGATGGCCCAGAACTCATAGCAGCATGCTATTGTGGAGTTGAGTAAGATTCACAAGCCGAGTACGAGATAGAAAACGATGAATCAATCGACAGAAATACTCTTCCATCGATTGATACACATGGCTCCACAACGACTGATGCACCAACCTGGTCATCGATCGATACGCAGTCTAAACGCTAGAGAGAGGAGTTCCCAGACGGAGACTTCTCAGTTGACAGTTGGGAGAACAACTATTATCTCCCAGCTTATGCTATAGATACTACTCATAGAGAGGAGGAGTATGATGAGGATTATGAGGAGGAGCGAGCAGTAGAATACCATCATCTTCGAGAAGATGAAGATAGACTTCTCCACCACAACCTCAGAATCAGGACATCGATTGACAGGACCTTCTCACCATCAATCGATACTACCTTATCAGCATCGATCGACACTAAGATCGATGATGCAAGAGACGCAGACTACTCAATTGGCAGTTGGGAAGAAGATTACCATCACGAGAGCTTTAAAGTGGAAACTGCAACACCAACTTGTACCACCCAACCCAATGCAGTCTCACCGATCGAAACAGCGGCACTTCAGACGATTGACAGGTTTCACAACCCATCGACCAACACCACAGCCGTCCCATCAATCGATACCAACAACCAACAATCCGAGGTAAAGAATAATAACGATATAAATTATGGGTATTTAACACCGGTTGAGTTTGGTATTTTCAGGGATCCAGATGGCCATGCACGAGCAATGGATGGAAGAATCCTTCAAGTATCCAGAGAGGACATTGCAGACATACTTCAGGTGGCCAACAGATCAGATAACCTCTTTGTCCAACAACACAGCAAACCAGAACACCATCAGCAAAACATCGCAGATACACCGGTCAAGACAGATGGTGCAGTAGACGATCATCTCAACTCAGACGATCAAGAATTCAATAGAGCATCGATCAATTGGAAGTACCCTGCATCGATCGATAGGCGTCCTGAGTTTTGGAAGCGTGCTCTCCGTTATGGAATACGGAAATTCTTTTGGGAACAGAAGGACGAGTATGGAGTCTACAGAGATGAGTATGGGTTTCAAGAGGAGAAGATGGGGACGTCGTCAATGTTTCCAAAGAAGACATCAGAAAGCTGCTAAAAAGAGCCTCGATGGATGAGCGCTCTTATATTTGTTTTCCAGAACATGCCAGTTCATTCACACGAAGAGACTTGGTGCATGAGATCTACACCAAGAATGAGGTCAACGAGATGATAACTGGTATGATTGGAAATCAGAACTGGGAGAAGGCAGCCATGGAAAAGAAGCTGGAAGAAGCTATAAGCCCGCTTCAGAACGAGATCAACAGGATGGTCAAGACAGATGAGTTACTACGCAAGAAAGTGGATACCGTTCAGAAAGAGCTGGATACCTTTCGCAAGGAGAGTGAATCTTGACAGAAGACATTGATATCAATCGACGGAGACACTTCCACATCGATCGATATGAGGTCATCACCATCGACTACCTACACTAAACAGGAGGTCAATGAGCTAATCCAAAACATCTACAAATATTTGGGGAAAGCAGAAGATCACTTCAGCAGAGGATTAGATAATGCCTGCTTCCCATTCAAAAACAGAAAAGCCGAGTTGACTACACGCACAGATGAGACGCAGAGATCTATTACCAAGATTAAGGAGGAGCGTGCAGAAACAACCAACACAGTGTCATCACTCTACTTTCACAACAAGTTTCTCTTGGACAACACTATTGCACCAGTGAAATATCTTTTGAAGACAGTTGAAAGAAGACTTTCTGACATCCACTTCCTAGTAGACAAGGAAGTAGATGGATTATCTCTACGCATTAATGCTATGCAGCAGGTGGCTGATACATTCCACAAGCAACTCGATTTTCAAGCAGCAACAGTCGCATCGATCGACGAGGGTAACCATCCATCGATCGATAGACAAATGATTGAGATCGAAGGCAGGATGAAGTTATTTCCTGAGAAACTTCACGAGATGCTTCAGAAGCAGACATCGACCGATGTACATCATGTAGCATCGATCGATACACAGACTTCATAGCTCTGTACCAGAGCAGACTCGGATAAGATGGCAGAAGAGATCTACACTGCCATTGAAAGATCGGATGATGTATCTTACAGAAGACACGATGAGACGTACTTCCCAATCAACAACAGCATTGGTGGACTAGAATTCAGAACAGAAGGGGTGCATAAGGAAATCAAAGCCATTCAGAGGCAGCTTGCGAGCAGATCTTCACCATCCACATCGATCGACAGAGTCTATCTGACATCGATCGATAGGAGACATAAGGCAACGTTCGACACATATACACCACCATCGACCGACGCCAATTCACCACCAGTCGACATGAAGCTGCAACAAATTGATTCAATGCACGCAGAGATGAGTGACTTATCAGATTACACTCATGACAAGCTTGGACAACATCAGTTCAGCATTGAGAATCTTGGAGAGAGGCTACAAATCATCAGCAATGCAACAGCAAGGATGAATAAGAGATGGACAAGAGGAGATGACGCCACAAGAAGCTTCATTGCTACATGGTCCAGAGTACAAAAAGACAATGTGGATACTTGTTTCCCAACAAGTAGCTGCTTTTCACCTCACTAATCTAACATACCTCTAAAGTCAAGCTAAATGACTATAACAAAGCGCTGAGTGGTAGGCAACTCACTGTTAGGTAATTTTTCTTAGTTTTATTCTTAATAGGTATTTATTTTCGTACTTGTTATTATTTGCAGACTACCAATTAGACGATTACCATAAACATCGACCGATATGACACTGTCGATATCGATCGACACGTACCACATCATGACGATCGACGATGGAGACTCACCATCGATCGATACAAACACCGGTCAGGTATATCGTTCTAGCTTTTCGATATCAGTACTTATTATTTAATGTTATGCCCTTAACTCCGACTGGTTGTACACTGAGGACAGTGTATAGTTTAAGTTTGGGGGGGAGATTACTGATGCTACTTTACCTTTTGATTCCATTAAATGTTTTCAAATTGGTTTTTATTGAGTTAAGAAGGGGACAAGGATATTTTGAAATTTTTTTATTTTTTATCTAACCACTCTTTAGCATCTGATATCACTCAAATTACCCTAAGGAGTGACTTTACTCTCTCAAATAAGAGGTTCGGTTGTAGTACTTAGGGATCGAATTCACAGGGAGCTAGGGCACACAAAAGATCTAATAGTTATATGATTAAGCTAGGCTAATAGGTTTAAAGCAGTAAATAAAGCAGTAAACAAGTTGAACAAGATAATTGTTCAGCTTGGTAGAGAGTTGTTTGATGGAAGGATATTTGCTAGATCTAGGGTTTCTATTCAGGAAATCAAGATTATAATGATATAGAGACTAAAGCATGATATTATAGAACTCAACGATTAGGATAACCGATCATCTCTCGATTTCTAGGTTATCTATTACTAGATCCAAGACCTTCAACACTCGATGTCGAATCTTAGAAAGCGTCGATCGATGTCTCTATAGGAGCATCGACCGATACACCTTTCTTCGCATCGATAGATATCTCTATAGGAGAATTGATCGACACGCTTCTAGTAAGCGCTTAGTGCGGGTTGATTATATGTTCACTAGGGTTTCTAGATCAACTCTCGTTTGTTTCTATCAATCCTAGCTCAGAGAAGACAAGTCAGATAAGAACCCAAGCTCTCGCTTGTGCCTAATGAATCTATGAATAAGTTCAGGTTAATTACTCAAGAACAAGCAATAAGAACAGTCTCAATGATGAATATCACAACTTAGCAATTCTATATATGGGGCTAATCCCACATAACCTATATGAATCCTAAACATAACAGGTGGATCTATTCAGACATGAAGTTTGTCACATAAATCATAGATGAATAGATATAAAACTGAAATAGATATAAAACAAACAACAATGGAGTTCCAAGAGAAATCTGAAGTAGTTTCTCCCTTCTCTCCTAACTAAGAACAATGAGTAAAAGAAAGCGTAGCCGTCAACAATGGCTTAGAAAGAGCATAAATAGGGTTTTAGGTCGTGCAAGGGTATACAGGTAATTTATGGTAACTTCTGGGATTCAGTCAGTCATAAATTAGGCTCGGCCCGAGTTCTGGCATCCCTGTCGATCGATGTCAAGAGTGCTGCATCGATCGACACACGTTACTCTTTTCCATAGCTTCCTCTCGCGAGGCAGACTGACAACTCTTTAGTAAAACGGGCATAACTTCTGCTAAAAGATGCTGATTGACCCCAAACTGGTGGCATTGGAAAGCTAAGTAAAAGATCTATCTTGTGTTAAACGATCAGCTCAATATAATTGTAGGAAGGTCTACATCCATAGCTAAACATCTGACGCGTCTGTGAAGTTCTGCACTTCGAAGAACTCCAAAAGACACCAAAAGCACCATATTTCTCCAAAACGTACCTAAACCTGTAAATACACTAAATAGACACCAAAACATAATAAATATATCTTAAAACACTTATATATCATGGGTAAAAGTGGGTCAAATCCATGGTATATCAAATCCCCCAGACATACCCTTTTACTTGTCCTCAAGCAAAACAAACAGGCAATCTCTCTGAAAGAGGTTTGAAAACAGTAGAGACTCACACAATCTTTAAACTTAGAATCATCACCTCTACAATGTTGCAGGCCACATGAAATATCTCCTAACTTTAGAAGCACTTTATATACCATATCCTAGCTTAGCAACCAAATTCATCTAGCCAGCAACTTAGCAAATCCTGTCAGACTAACCCCTCTACTAACCTCATTTCTTTGCATAAATAAAAGTGTAGGCTTTACCTTGGGAGTATCGATCAAAGGACACATGGGTTCTTACTCAAGCAAGTTTCAGAACACACAGGTAGTCTTCTCTGATCCCTTTCTTTTATCTTTCTCTCTTCTCTGAACCCTTATAGTTTCAATTTCAATGAACAGTGATGTTGATGCAGTCCATCTTGTTCATCTTATTGACTTTTCTACTTTTGTAGCTCTTATTTTGACAAAGTGTATCAATAATGGGGTCACAGGAGACACTCCTACCCCTCGTTTCCACAGTGTGTGATCATTCCCTTCTGAATTAGAATACAGGGGTCACAGGAGATACTCCTACCCCTCTGCATCTTCCAGGAAATCATCTCAATATTTTATATCTAGGGTGCTTGAAGAAAGAGAGAGAAGGGAACCAGAAACACACAGATTTTTACCTTCCAGACTTGCAGGAGGAAGCCGATACAATGTATACCAAGCCCCAAGACAAGCAGTAAAGTCAAATTAGGCTGGAGGTCAGCTTTGGTTCCTTCAAACATTCTCATCAAGTGTGGTCATAGTTGACAGGTAATCCACTTTGGTATCTCTAGTACATTCTGTAGTCAACAAATCTAAGAATGGTGCTTAGAGAGTTGTTAGATACCAAGTAAAGATTGAAAAAGTTCATCATCCCCTTCTTGACTCAATAAAAACTTTTTGAAAAACCTTTTATAAGACACAAAATAAACTAGATATCAATAAACATCCCCTCAGACTTAAATTACACTGTCCCAGTGTAAATCTATTAAGAGTTATGGTGAGAACATAAATCATAAGTACTCAATATAACAAGTGGAATCGATATACCTGACCAGATTGAATATCGATCGATAAGCAGATTGATGCATCGATCGTGGCAATTGATGGAATGTCGATCGATATCGACATGTCCTCGTCGGTCAATGTGATGAGCAATAGTCTACTTTGATCTGTTTTTTTTCTATAAAACTATATCAGTTGAACCTCCCCCAGACTTAAACAACACTATCACTAGTGTTATTCAGTCTAAGATTGGTGGGAAAATAAATCATAAGGATAATATTTAACAAGGGAAAACGGTATACCTGACTTTGATATGAATGTCGACCAACACAGTTAAGTGGCGATCGATACTCTTGATGCTCTGTCGATCGACACAGTTAAGTGGCGATCGATCGATGCTAGTGACGCTCTGTCGATCGATGCTGATTAGTCATCGTCGATTCCTTTGGAAACTCGTCTTCATAAAATCTTTCTTCTTTTACCTAAGGTAAATAAAACACTTAAAGTTAGAAAGAAATAAATAATAAATTTTTTTCGATGAACAGTGACTCTGCTACAGTAGCTTGCTACAGTGCCTCCGCTACAGTACCGTCATTACTGTTCACTTTTTTTTTTCTTTTTTAACCCTAAAATCATTAGAAAACAAAGAATCAGTAATAAATGAAAATAAAACCAAATTTAAAACAAACCTAACAGTGGGTTGCCTCCCACTCAGCGCTTATTTATAGTCATTAGCTTGACTTCTGGAGATCTGATTCAGTCCGGATGAGAATGAGAACTTGCTCCTATCCAAGTCTCAATGTCTACTCTCTGAAGCTTTATCATTCTTGTGTGAAAGCCTCCTCTATAGACTCATCTCGTTTGTCTATCATCTCAGCAATAAGGAGTGCTTTAAGCTTTGCAAAAGGATGTGAGAAGCATCTGCTGCGCACTCTTGATTTCCTGATACCATCGGAGAAGTGAGAAATCAATGATAACTGAGGATCTCCCTTGATCCTTTTTCTCTTCTTCCAATTCCTCCTCTTCTTTCCCCCTGACTTGTCTGAACGCGTGATCGTTCCTCCATCAAAAAGATTGCCATTCACATTGAACTCCTTCCGCTCTGATACGTGTCCAGCGTCGATCGATGGTGTCTCACCGGTATTGATCGACGGTATCTGGTCTGTGTTGTTCGACGGTATATGGTCTGTGTCGATCGATGCTGCTTCTGTTGACCCTTTGTCGACTTCACCTCTACATCTCAACGCTCTCTGAGAAGCTTCTATATGCTGATGATCATCCAGTACCTCAATGTAAGAACTCAGATGTGCACCTTTATCTTGTGGGATAGGAGATTCAGCTTCAAATACATCGCATGGAACCATAATCTTCACAGGATCATGTATCCTCTTCACTCTTTTGTGAAACCCAACAGCTTCTTCAATCCATTTTGGTGGTCTCTGATGTTTAGGGACAGCAAGATGTGAGGTCTCAGACTTGTGCATTCTCTCCATTACCGGTTCCATCTCAACTATGTATCCTCGCAATTCGTCCAGCCATGGGTGTCGATCGATATCATCGGGAAGGTGTCGCTCGATTCTATCTGGTTGATGATGCAGGGTGGGTGTCGATCAATCTCAACAGGTTGGTGTCAATCGATGATGTAGGGCGGGTATCGATCGATCTCATCAGGTTCATGTTGATCGATGTCAGCCTTTGACGAAATCTCCAGAACTTTTCCCAAAGTGTGATGTTCGTCATCAAGCTTCTGTTCCAAGTTCCGATCCATGTTATCAAGCCAATCCTCATGCTCTAAGAAGTCTTCCATAGTAACTTCTCTACTCGAATCCAAATCTCCAAGTTGTTTTCCATCCTCTAGCTCCAAGAATTCTTCTAACTCCAAGAAATCTTCCATGGTGATTTCTTTTTCTACATCTAGGGGAGGATAACTCGGTCTTTCAAGGATTTCGAGTGGTATCGATCGATGACAAAATTCTGTGTTGATCGTTGCGGAGGTGCTGGTGTCGATCGATGTTGAGGACCTGGTGTCGATCGATGTTGAGGCCTTGGTGTCGATCGATGTTGAGGTCTGATCACTAGTCTCAACTTCTTCTGCTCTGCTCGGCTCTTCAGATCCATGTTTTTCATCATCCTCAACCGTATTATGGTAGACCAGCTGTCCTCTGTTCAGTTCGTCCCTCTGTGTACCCTTATCTGCAAGTTGACCTTGAATGTCTGGCTTCTTGACATGAGTGGTCGGGGTTTCAAAATCTTCATTCTGCTCGCTGTAGACAAAATCAATAATCTGACTGATACTAGTCATTATTCCTTTCTGCCGATCTTCAATCATCTTGTCCACCATGTAATCAAGCCTTTTATGTCGAGTTGCTACAGCCTGGCTGAAAAATTTGCCTAGGAAGGCACCTTTTATGTCTTCCCATCAGGTTAAAAATCTTGGCTGCAGCTGACTGAACCAGCTAACTGCACCTCTAGAGATAGTATAAGGGAAAATCTTGCAGAGTATGTGGTCTTCGGATATTTCATTCTGCTTACGCCTTGAAACTAGACCCTCAAGCTCTTCGATGTGGTTTCTGGGATCTTCATGAGGAAGACCTTTGAAAGGGTCCTCACTTCCCCAATCATACCATTGACGGGTTAGATTAAAGGTATTCATCTCAGCAACAGTAATAACATCAGGGATTACAGCACCCTCTGCATTAATCAATTGTCATGTGATGTAGTGAGGGCGATCTTCTTCGTCTCGCCAGATACCATTCTCATCAATTTTAAGTATGAGCTCGTCGACCTTCTCTGTCTCCACGTTGTTTGACGACACTCGATGAACAGCGCTTGGATGAACAGCATTTGGATGAACAGTGTTTGGATGAACAGTGTTCGGGTGAACAATGTCACGATGAACAATGTTCGGATAAACAGTGCCGATCGACGGGTGATGAACAGTGTCGATCGATGGGTGATGAAGAGTGTCGATCGACGGCTGATGAACAGTGTCGATCGATGGGTGATGAACAGTGCCTCGATGAACAGTACCGGGTGAATAGTCTTTTCCGACACCTGATAAATAGTATCATTCGATGCTTGGTTCACGCTATCGATCGATTTTTTGTGTACGCCGTCGATCGCTGCTGCTTGGAGGGTGTCGATCGATACTGCCCTCGTAGGCTTAAGGATCAAGCGTTCCAATTCCAGTGGCTCTACTAGTAAGAGCCATATTCCCTTGTTGCTCCTGGTACTCATATGTATGTACCTGAAACACAAGAAAATTTTTTAGTAGGTAACTTAAAACAGTAAATAAAACCTAAACTAAATCTAACTAAACAAGATCTAATGGCGATCAAAGCTCCCCGGCAATGGCGCCAAATTTGATATCACTCAAATTACCCTATGGAGTGACTTTACTCTCTCAAATAAGAGGTTCAGTTGTAGTACATAGGGATCGAATTCACAAGGAGCTAGGGCACACAAAAGATCTAATAGTTATATGATTAAGCTAGGCTAATAGGTTTAATGCAGTAAATAAATATAGCAAGCAGTAAATAAAACAGTAAACAAGTTGAACAAGATAATTGTTCAGCTTGGTAGAGAGTTGTTTGATGGAAGGATGTTTGCTAGATCTAGGGTTTCTATTCAGGAAATCAGGATTATAATGATATACAGACTAAAGCATGATATTATAGAACTAACGATTAGGATAACCGATCATCTCTCGATTTCTAGGTTATCTATTACTAGATCCAAGACCTTCAACTCTCGATGTCGAATCTTAGAAAACGTCGACTGATGTCTCTATAGGAGCATCGACCGATACACCTTTCGTCGCGTCGATCAATATCTCTATAGGAGAATCGATCGACACACTTCTAGTAAGCGCTTAGCGCGGGTTGATTATATGTTCACTAGGGTTTCTAGATCAACTCTCGTTTGTTTCTATCAATCCTAGCTCAGAGAAGACAAGTCAGATAAGAACCCAAACTCTCGCCTGTGCCTAATGAATCTATGATCAAGTTCAGGTTAATTACTCAAGAACAAGATATAAGAACAGTCTCAATGATGAATATCACAACTTAGCAATTGTATATTTGGGGCTAATCCCACATAACCTATCTGAACCCTAAACCTAATAGGTGGATCTATTCAGACATGAAGTTTGTCACAGAAATCATAGATGAATAGATATAAAACTGAAATAGATATAAAGCCAAAACCAATGGAGTACCAGGAGAACTTTGAAGGAGTTTCTCCCTTTTCTTCTAACTAAGAACAATGAGTAAAAGAAAGCATAGGAAGCGTAGCCGTCAACAATGGCTTAGAAATAGCATAAATAAAAAGGGTTTTAGTTCGTGCAGGGGCATATTTTTAATTTGTGATAACTTATGGACTTCAGTCGGTCATAAATTAGGCTCGGCCCGCTATCTGACCACTCTTCAGTAAAACATGCATAACTTCTGCTACATGATGCTGAATTACCCCAAAACATTGGCATTGGAAAGCTAAGTCAAAGTTCTATCTTTCATCAAAAGATCAGCTCAATCTAACGGTGGGAAGGGCTCCATCCATAGCCAAACATCTGACGCTTCTGTGCAGTTCTTCACTTCGAAGAACTCCAGAAGACACCAAAATCACCATATTTCTCCAAAACGTACCTAAACCTGTAAATACACTAAATAGACTCCAAAAAATAATAAATATATCTTAAAACACTTATATAACATGGGTAAAAGTGGGTCAAATCCATGGTATATCAGCACCATTCTTAGATTTGTTGACTGCAGAATGTACTATAGATGCTAAAGTGGATCACCTGTCAACTATGACCACACTTGCTATGAATGTTTGAAGGAACCAAAGCCTAAATTTCACAAACCTAATTGGAAATCTTTTGCTTTTGTCCTTTGGGATTGGTATTACATGGCGGACATAAGCTTGCAAGGTATGTGCTTGTGCAAAATACTTTAGTGAATCAGAGTCAAGAAGAAGAGAAGAGAGAGGAGAAGAAGAGAGAGACTCGGCGACGAGCCTATGAAGAGCGAGAGAATATATCTCTATTCTGGTCAGTCTCGATCTCCTCTCGCTCTATGAGTATCTCTCTCTCTCTCTCTTTCTCTCTCTTCTCTCTTCTTCTCTCTCTCTCTCTCTCTCTCTCTCTCTCTCTCTCTCTCTCCACCTATGACCCCACTATTCGCCTACACTTTTCCAAATAAAGAGCTACAAAAAGTAGAAAAATCAGTGAAGGTGAACGGGAATGGCCTGCATCAGCATCAAGGTTCATTGGAACTGAAACTAATGAGGATTCATAGAAGAGAGAAAAAGGGAGAAGAGAGGGATCAGAGGAGATTTCCTATGTGGCCAGACATCAAAATTGCTTGAGTAAGAATCCAAAGTCCTTTGATCGATACTTCCAAGGTAAAGCCTGCACTTTTATTTTATGCACAGAAATGAAATCAGTAGAGGGGTGAGTCATTCATGAATTGCTATGTTGTTGGCTAGATGAATACAGTTGCTAAGCTAGGATATGGTATAATGTACTTCTGTAGTTAAGAGATATTAGATGTGGCATGCAACAAAATAGAGGTGATAATTTTAAGTTAAGTTTTGATTGAGTCCCTGCTATTTCAAAATCTCTTTCACAGAGACTGCTTGTTGTTTTTGCTTGAGGAGAAGTAAAAAGGTAAGTATGGGGGAGTTGATATACCAAGTATTTGACCCATTTTTACCCATGGTATAAAGGTTTTTTATTATTATATATATATATATATATGTTTTGGAGTCTATTTGGTGTTTGGGTATTTTCGTGTACAAGTGATTCGTGCTCAGCCCTACGGAATGGTAGGAAGAGGGAGACTGGTCGTCGTGGTACTCTCTCCTGCTTCGGTCGTGGATAAGTCAGGAGATCCTGCTCTGAAGGTAGTCCCATTGGGTATGGGCCGGTGCGTATCGTCAGCGCCTTGGTGGTAGTAGGGAAGGCCGGTTGTTTGGCAGGAACTGTCTGTCGGTAGTGGAGATTGCAGGGTCTTCTTGATGACTATCGATGGTCCTAGCTCTAGGGTCTGTGCTTGGGTGTCTAAGCGTGGGACCATGGAAGGTGTTTGGTTTTATAGCTGCATCCTTCAGTGGGGATTGCCTATGTACCCTTCAGTGGGGGATCAAGCCGTTCGTAGTTCATGTATTGGAGGAGGCACGTAGCCTAATGGAGGCGCGTAGCCTGAGAGGCACGTAGCCTAATGGGTACATAGCCTAGTGGGCACATGGCCGAAGGAGCACGTGGCTCTGTACTTGATAGGAGTCGTCTGTTCTAGAGGGCGCAGGGTCGGAACAGATGGTGGACTCGTCGGTAAGTTGCAGTGAGCATGGAGTCCTTGTGTGCTTCTATGAGCATGGAGAATTCCTGCTGATGAGCTGGAGACCGCGGCCGGAGCCAATATGCAGAGTTGTAGGCGTGCTGCAGTGAGCATAGAACTTCCTCTGGTTGATAGTAATCACATGGATTCGGCTCTGGTTAGGCACAGCGGTGAAGATGGTCTTCTATGTATGAGATCTTGCCTTGGCGGCTGTAGAGATGAAGAGCTCTGTAGATGGACGTGTTGGCCTCTTCTTTAGGGTTTATCAACCCCATATTTATAGCCGAGGTCATGCCTTGTTCTTAGGATTTGGAAATATTCACCTTCTCCATTGGTAATAGAATATTTCCATTTATCTTCGAGGAGAGATAATTATTAGTATATTTCCGTTTTCTTTTAGAACGAAAGGGGAACCGTCCATATCCTGAGATCTATGACGGTTTGTACTCATAATGGAAGTTTTCCTCTTTGTATAGAGAAAAGGGTAGTTACCGAGGGTAGTTCCCGAGGGTAGTTCCTGAGGGTAGTTCCCGAGGGTAGTTCTCGAGGGTGGTTCTTGAGGTCCTTTTAGCGGGGACTCGGAGGTCTGGGTCCTGGAACCAGGAGGAAGAAACCGGGTAGCTGGAGTAATCTCTTCATGGAATATTTTTCCCCAACATTCGGTATGTTTTCACGCTCAGAAGCATTTTGGAGTAAAGTGATGTTTTAGGTGCCTTTTAGAGCTTAAAGGAGAGTGCACCCGAGCTAACCATCAAACCAGACCAAGAGGTCGATATTCAGAGTCAAACGTCGATCGATACACACCTTGTGTTATCGATCGATATCACATCAAGAGAGGTCGACGTGACAAGATAGTCATCGATCGATGCACACCCAGTGCCATCGATCGATATCGAAGCCACGCAGAAGTTAAGCTGGACTCAGCCGACTTGAAGTCCAAGATCTGACCAAATTACAAGATTGCCCATGACGAGTTTTTAACCTAATGAACTAAATATTTATAGTCTTGCCTCAGTGTTTTGGCAAGGAGAGCTTTTCATACTTCATGTTTCATACTTTGTTCTTTGTTCTTTCATAATTCAAAGTCTTATTTTATTCCATTGTTTACTTGCAAAGGTTATAGAAATTTCAGATCTAAAGGAAAGTTCCAAAGAGATTTGTGATTGGAACTTAAGTGTTCATTCCTCTAACTTCATATCTATGAGTTTCTATTATTACCTTGCTGTTATGAATTACCCAGCTATGTCTGAGTAGTTTATCTTGTTTGATTTAGGGTTCAAATAGATTATGTGGGATTAGCCCCAACTATAAATTGCTAAGTTGTGATATTCATTGTTAGGATGTCCATTAATGCTTGTTTCTTGAATAGCTAACTTGAACCATGAACTAGGATTTTTTAATTACTCAATCATCATCCTGATCACATCCTATTCAAGCTAAGACCCTCTAGAGAAAGGCGAGAGCTGATCTAAGGTCTTGGTGAGCACTCATGTCAACTCGCGCTTAAAGCCTGGCTATAGCCGTATCGATCGATACTCCTATAGAGTAATTGATCGACGTAGCTAAAGGTGTATCGGTCGATATTACTATCAAATCATCGATCGATACTGTCGGTGTCCTACTGACCGCAAACATCATTTAGTATCTAATCAATAGATGAATCAAAATATGCGAGAGCTGATCGATTAATTCATACGTTGTTGAGCTCTTCAATATCATGCTTACAACTTGTTAGGCATTTGTAGCATTATAATCCTGCAAATCTGAATAGCAAACCCTAAGTCTAGCTATTTCTCTTAATTATCTTAAAACCCAAATAAATTCAATCGAGCAACTACCTTGCTCAAAAACCTGCTATTTTCTTTTAAACCTATTCAACCTAGCATAGTCACTAAGGATTACATCTTTTGTGTTCCCTAGCTCCCTGTGAATTCGATCCCCAAGTACTTAAACTAAACCTCTTATTTGAGAGAGTAATTCTCTCCTTAGGTAATTTGAGTGATATCGCCAAGTTGGCGAGTTGGTTTCGTTCACGGGTCCAACTCGCCGAGTTGCCAAGTTGGTCTCATTTTCGGATCCAACTCACCATCTTTGTGAGTTGGTTGCCTTGCTTGGCTTGATTCGTTTGTTCGGTGAGTTTGTTTGTATGTTCGGATATTCAAACTTTCGTAATTGTCTCGTTGTCCGAGGCTTAGAGTAGTCCTTCTCGAGATTTTTTGTTTTCTGATTCCTTTTCGGAATTGATTTGAAACTCGATTTAGGTTTCTCGCGCTCATTATATCTCTCTTTTTCTGAAGAGGAATTTTTCCGAGAAGATTCTGACGTTTGATTTTGACAGAACTCGTCGTACAATCTTTTCAATAAAAATTATACGAATGTTATATTGCGAGAATCATTTTCCGGGGTCTTTCAGGTGTTGATTCCGTTGTGACCGATTTTGACCCCAACAGTTCTTCTCTGTTCTGGCTTGAGCTTCTAAAATTTGCTTGGACATGGATTCCATACTTGAATCTGGAGCCTGAACCTGAGAAGAGCTTCCTTGGGCTTGGTGATATTCCAGTGATTTGACCCATTTTCACCCATGGTATATAGGTGTTTTACTATATAATTATTATGTTTTCTAGCCTATTAGGTATGTTTTCAGGTTTAGGAGTATTTTTGAGTAAAGTGATGATTTTGGAGCATTTTAGAGTACAAAAGAGATTTCATCCTGCACGTGAGAGATATACCGTCATAATATCATTGGGCTCGATTTCGTCTAAAATCGTAAGTGGGTTTTTAGTCGTGCTTTATACCTTTCCGGCTGTTTTTCAACTCAATCTTTTTAAGATTTCTTCGAAAGAGTACGAGAAAACAAGTGTTTACGGTTTTTTATCGTAATGTACCAGTGGTAACTCCAATCGAGACGAAACAAGAGACGTTTCGATCGAGATTCGAAGGAGAACGCAAAGAAAGAGGCAAGGGCGAGTAAGATGCTCAAGAGGGCCCAAGAGGGCGAGTAGGAGCAAACCGAGGAGTTTAGCGAGTCCTACTTGTTTTCGTCGTAAAATCTCACGGAAACTCCGTTTAAGACGAAACGAAATGCATTCCGATCGAGATTTGGAAGAGAACACAAAGGAGGAGCCCTTGGGGCTGGTCCAACTCGCCAGTTTGGCGGATTGGACTGATCCAACTCGCCAGTTTGGCGAATTGGACTGATTCAACTCGCCAAAATGGACAGTTGGATTGTGTGTATGATCCAACTTGTTTTTATCGTAAAATCTCAACGAAAAATTCGATTGAGACGAAACGAAAAGCGTTTCGATCGGGATTTAAAAGAGAACGGAAAGGAGTATCCCCTTTGGCTGGTCCAACTCGCCATTTTGGCGAGTTGGATGGTGCGTTCAACTCCAGTCTTGATTGTACATTGATGCGATCATTTCTTAAACGCTGTCAATTTTATTATAGAAAACTTGTATCGTACAATATTGACTTGTTTCACTATGCGAACGATGTTCCAAAAATGCTGTCGAACTTTAATCTTACGAAAGTTGTTCTGTAACTATTTAGACGACAAACATGGACAACTTGCAGAATATGTTACTATTGAAGCGACATTTGAATTTTTAAGAAATCTTAGATTTCAGAAAATGTTTTAGCAGGGAGTGACACGATCTCACGTTTCACTTTGTTTAATCTTTGTCAACTATTTTAGATTTCGAGAGGCTTTACAAGAGTCAACTTTGTATCCCTGAAAATTTATCCGGAAGAAGTAAAGCCGTGGGGGATTCTCAACCCGCTTTGCTGTGCTTCATTTTCCGTTAGTAATCTAGGCTTTCCGCGCAATTTTAAAGAGAGCAAGTATTATTTTTCCGAAAAGTTTTTCGGAACCGAACCCTTGCGGGACGAGATTTCTCCAACTCGGTAACGAGACGCAGGTTGATAACAAAGACGAAAAAGACACCGAAAAAGTTTTTAAAGATTTCGGACTGGACCTTATGAAAGGCTGCCTACTTACCCCTTTCGAGGATCAAGCCGAACAAAGTTCAGTTAGAAAGAATTGAACAAGAGATCGAACTGCCTGGGCGAGTTCGTCTAGTATGAGCGCAAGTCATAGAAACAGGCATGTCGAGAATAATGCATAGGGTTTCTAAGTGCAGATTTCTAGAGTCTAAGTTAAGTTGTCTCTCTCCTTTATTTTTAACTTTAGCTCCCCATATATATGCCTTCTACGTAGGTTCCCCGCTTTCTTTTCCACCCCTAGGTCGAGTTTATCGTTTCACGGAAATTTTCCTTTTTCTTCTCAATCTTTATCATTATTTTGGAAACTTGACATTTATCTTTCGATTTCGCGAGATTTGCCTCCCTCTACAAGTAAGATAGACCGTCTTAGCATTGGCGGGCTTAACTTTGAATGAAATCGTAAGTGGGTTTTGGGCCGTGTCCTAGACCTCTTCGGGCCGTTTCCTGACTTAAACGTTTTTACGATCTCTTCGAAAGAGCACTTCTTGATGCGACATCGATTCGACGAGGAAGCCCATACTTCTCGTATAGTTTAGACAATTGTGGTGTTAAGTGAACCATCATAGTTTTACGAAAACTTTGAATTTTATTCGAGAATATGAACCTTGACAGTTTTCATCGTAAGATTCCAACGGAAACAACGATCGAGACGAAACGAGGGACTGATCTTGTCGAGGTCCAACGGGAGGCACAAGATTTGATCGGGAGCTCCAACAAGCCAAGATGGAGAGTTGGATGTCTTCGGGAGCTCCAACTCGCCAAGATGGCGAGTTAGACGCTTTCAAGAGCTCCAACTCGCCATCTTGGCGAGTTGGATTGGCTCGGTCTTCTCGATTGCTTCTTCTCGCGAGGCAGACTGACCACTATTCAGTAAAACGGACATAATTTCTGATCTAACCGTTTGATTGCCTCCAAACCAGTGGCATTAGAAATCTAACTCAAAGCTCTTATTTGGGTTAAAAAATCAGCTCAATCGCACCACGGGAAGGTCTCCATCCATATCTAAACATCTGACGCGTCTGTGCAGTTTTGCACGAAAACAATCATTCTTGATCCAACTCACCTATTTGGCGAGTTGTGGGTATTCCAACTCGCCAAGATGGCGAGTTGGCCTTGTTTCAGGGTCCAAATTGCCAGCTTTGCGAGTTGGTGTTGTTTACGGGTCCAACTCTCCATCTTGGCGAGTTGGGAGAGCTCCAACTCGCCAAGTTGGCGAGTTGGTCTCGTTCACGGGTCCAACTCGCCATCTTGGTGAGTGGGTTGCCTTGCTTAACTTGATTCGTTTGTTCGGTGAGTTTGTTTGTATGTTCGGATATTCAAACTTTCGTAATCGTCTCGTTGTTCGAGGCTTAGAGTAGTCCTTCTCGAGAATTTTTGCTTTCTGATTCCTTTTCAGAATTGATTTGAAACTCGATTTAGGTTTCTCGCACTCATTATATCTCTCTTTTTCCAAAATTATATGAAGGTTATATTGCGAGAAACATTTTCCGGGGTCTTTCAGGCATTGATTCCGTTTTGACCGATTTTGACCCCAATAGTTCTTCTCTGTTTTGGCTTGAGCTTCTAAAATTTGCTTGAACATGGACTCCATACTTGAATCTGGAACCTGAACCTGAGAAGAGCTTCCTTGGGCTTGGTGATATACCATCGACTTGACCCACTTTCACCCATGGTATATTGGTGTTTTACTATATAATTATTATGTTTTCTAGCCTATTAGGTATGTTTTCAGGTTCAGGAGTGTTTTTGAGTAAAGTGATGATTTTGGAGCATTTTTGAGTACAAAAGAGATTTCATCCGAGCTGACCATCAAACATGACCAGACGTCGACAGTCAGAGATAATAATCGATCGCTGCATATTCTGTGCTGTCGATCAATACAGAAGAGAAGACCCGACAAATGAAGATTATAATCGATCGATGCACATCCTGAGCCATCGATGGATATCAAGGCGGCGAAAAGCATGATTTGGTTCCAGCCGACTTATAGCCCAAGTTTTCACCAAATTTCAAGATTACCCCTGACGAGTTTTTAACCTAATAGATAAATACTTGACTAGGTGTTAGGAGGCAAGAGAGCTTTTATTGTATTCTTATTTTCAGAGTAAAAGTTTAGAGAGATTTTGAGAGTTGGATAGAAGATCCAGAGAGATTTGTGATTGGAACTCCATACTATTATTATCTATACTATGCAGTTTTCTTACCTTGCTTGTGTTATGAATTGCTTAGCCATGTCTGAGTAGTTCTATTGTTAGATTTAGGGTTTAAATAGGTTAACGGGATTAGCCCCAACTATAGATTGGTAAGTTGTGGTATTCATCAATAGGTTGTTCTTAATGCTTGTTCTAGAATTGCTAACTAGAATATTGAACCCGATGAATTTGTATGTTTGAGCACTCTTGAATAATTTTGTCCTGACCTATCTATTGAGCTAAGATTGCCAGAGTAAGGTGATTTGCTGATCTAGGAAGCTTAGTGAGCATCATTTAACCCGTGCGTAAATCTTAACTGGAAGCTCGTCGATCGATATCCCTACTGGACACCGACCGACAGTGTGAAAGGTGGATCGATCGATATCTCTCTAAGATCATTGATCGACACTGCTGGTGATCGAACATTCTTGTTCTGGTCATTAGATCTAGTTAATAGACTCGTCCAAAAATTATTGATCGACACTGCTGGTGATCGAACATTCTTGTTCTGGTCATTAGATCTAGTTAATAGACTCGTCCAAAAATTATGAGAGCTGATTGACTTGTTGTTAAATAAAGTAGGTGAGCTCTAATATATGATGCATGCAACTGTTTGGCATCTATAGGATTATAATCTCTGAATACCTGCATAGAAACCCTAAGTCTAGCGCTTTCCAATTAAAGTTTCATCCCAATCATCTTGCTAGTCGAGCAACTACCTTGCTCACATAGGATTATTTACATTTTTTTAAACCAGAAAAACCACAATTCACCTAGAATTGATTCTCTAATTAGATTTAATTGGTTTCCTAGCTCTTTGGATTCGATCCCTAAGTATTACAACTGAACCTCTTATCTGAGAGAGTAATTCACTCCTTAGGGTAATTTGAGTGAGAAAAAAATTTGGCGCCGTTGCCGGGGATTTTTGATCGCCATTAGATTTAATTTTATTGATTCTAGGTTTTCTTTTCCTTTACCCCCTTTCTGATACAAATTTTTCTTGTATTTTTAGGTGCATGCCCAGCAGTACTAGAAGCAACACGGACAAACAACTGCTATTCTCAGAAGATCCTGTTCACTTGGAACGCTCGATCCGCAAAGACTTACGTTCCACATCGATCGACACAACAGCTTTCGCGTCGACTGATTCTCGCATACAACAGTCTACCGACACTCAATCGTCGACCGACTCGCATCACTTGACATTGATCGACACTACACCTTGTTCATCGATCGATACTCAGTCGCGAAGCATGGTTGCGATTGTTTTCTCAGACAGGATGAGAATGGAAACCTGTATGACCAGGATGGTCATCTGCGTAATACAACAGGTCAGAAACTAGATGCGTAGGGGAATGTAATCCCTGAGCCCAATACTGATGCTACAGGAGTTACTCGACCTGTAGATGAGGCTGCTCGAACAAAATCATTGGCTGACTACAACTGTCCAGACAAATAGTACGCCAATAGATCAGCCATTCGCCTTCCAGAGATTCAGAAGCCAAATTTCGAGCTGAAGCCACAGTACTACATACTCGTGTCGCAGATACCCTACTCTGGGTTACCACACGAGTATCCTACGGACCATCTTGAGAGGTTCGAGGATCTTATTGCTGCTATCCGCATGGATGGAGTCCCTGAGGACTACCTACTCTGCAAGCTCTTCAAGTACTCTCTGATTGTAGAAGATTCACATTGGCTTAAGTAGCTACCCACAAGATCTCTTACATCCTGGGCCGCCATCGAGAACGCTTTCTTGCGTAACTTCTTTGATGAGGCATGCGCTGAAGACTTGAGGAGCAAAATTTCTACATTCGTGCAGAAGACTGGAGAGTCTTTCAAGGACGCATGGATCAGATTCAAGTTCTTCCAGCGAGACTGTCTACACCACAGATTCAATGAAGTGCAATTGCTT
The DNA here is from genome assembly GCA_018703725.1 of Brassica juncea. Taxonomy (NCBI): domain Eukaryota; kingdom Viridiplantae; phylum Streptophyta; class Magnoliopsida; order Brassicales; family Brassicaceae; genus Brassica; species Brassica juncea. The sequence goes on along the minus strand of CM031936.1, from coordinate 19,057,824 downwards.
AGCACTTTCTTCAGAGGTATCGCTTTGAGGTATCAGATGGCTCTTGATACAGCTAGCGAGGGGAACTTCAACACCAGGAATCCAGAAGAGGCTGTGAGACTTATAGAGAATCTAGCTAACAGTAGCAGCACCAAGAACACTGACTCTGAGAGAAAGAAGTCTGTTGCATCCCTTGGGAAGGATCAGATGGAAGAAGTTAGAGCAAAGTTGGAAGTTGTTCATGAGCTTCTCAGGAAGCAGGTCTGCTCAGCTGAAGAAGAAGCTGTATACGCAGAAGGAGAAGAAGATGTGAACTACATTGGAGGTACTGGATTTCAGAGGTCTGGAAACCAGAGTGGATGATATGTTTTGTTTTTGGCACATTTTAACAATGGTTTTCAAGTCTTTATCGAGTCCTTTTCGAGTCTTTACAGGTCTGGAGTTGCATTGGATGGGAGACGGACCAGTTGGAATAAAAGAGGCAGAAAAGAGTGTAATCTGGTGATTTTCATGCAAAACAGTCTGATGGCTGTTCTCGATCGAGCAGAACACCCGAGTGCCTGTTCCAGCGGCATTGATTTTAAGGAAACTACAACTTATTTCGGGATTTTCCCTAATCTCCCTATTTTCTCTTCCAGCCGCCTGTGGCTTTGATATATCTTATTTTTCTGTTTCTCTTTTTCATTCTACACTTCTTTTTCACACAAGAAACCATTGGAGAGTTGAGGATTGAAGGATTTTGCTTATTGTAAAGGGAGAGCTCCATCTCTCTCACAATAGAGAAGATTTCCCTGAACCCTCTTTCTATCTCTTTTATTAACATGCAGTATTATTCAGATTTGATCTCTGTGTTTTCTCTTGTTATGATTGAGTAGTCGATCTGGTTAGCTTAGGGTGTAGGGTGTTAGATCGTGAGCTAAACATAGATAAGTATCCATCGATTGTCTTTGTTCATAACTGCTCTTATTGCTTGCATTAAACTGGCCGCTTAATGTATGAACTTAGGTTTAATCTATTCATTAACCGTGTAATAGGTTGCTAGACATGTTATGAATGAGCATTACATCCCTAATCAGCAAAAGTAGATATTAGGGTGTTTTTTGAACTGATCGGATATACTCTTAATGTTCATCATCAGCTCTCAGACCAAGCGACAGCTTAGGCTTTGAGGCTGATCGATGAAAAGTGAAACACCACGACAGTGGGTTGATCTAGCAGTGTGTTCCGAGTTCTAGACTGGTTCATTAATCGAACTTGAATAATTATTTGGCTCATGATTGTAAGCACCCGTTGAACCCTAGGTTAGCTTCTCATTAATCTGAAAACTTAAAACCAATTTGTTACTTGCTTGATACGATACCTTATTCTCAAAACCCCATCATTGTTTTAGCTAAATTAAGAACTCATAAGAATAAAGTGTAAACTGGTCCTCTGAAATTGAATCTCAAATACTACATCTACACTGTTAGCTTGCAGTAGTAAAGACACGATTTTAGTGTATCAAGTTTTGGCGCCGTTGCGAAGGGGACCAGCTTCTTACCTTTATTTTTCGGTTATTTATTTAGTCTAAGACCCCTAACTTGCTCTATCCTTTTTGTTGCAGCTAATGTTCCACGTGCATGACCAGTAGACATACTCGGAGAAATGCACAAGGAGAGTTAGTTACACTTAGAAACCAGGAGCTAGCAAGGTTAGAAAGAACAAACCGTCAACAGCAAAGGCCAACTGACACCACTATGGGTGATCACGGTCATCAGGATTATCTCGCTGCCACAATGCAGCTGATGTAACAGCAGATGCAGCAGACCATCCAAGCGCAACAAGCAGCTGCTCTACTCGCCGCGCAGCAGCAGCAGGAACAGCCGGCGCAAGCTGTTCCAATTGGGCAGAGAAACCTTCCGCGTAACTTTCCTACTACGCACTCTGCCATTGTTCCCCCACCCTGTCCTAGGCAAGATTTTGAGATCAAGCCCGCCTTGATCGCTTTGGTACACAGAAAGGTGTTCAATGGTCTCTCGGCTGAGATTCCAATGGAGCACATTGAAAGCTTCGAAAAAGTCTGCAGCTTTACTCGCGCCAATGGAGTACCACCAGACTACATCAAGTGCATGCTATTCAATTCTCTCTTGATGGAAAGGCTGCACGGTGGTTGAACTCTTGATGTCTTGCATATTTATATGTTTTTAGCTATCATATCTTGTGTATTTTTACTCAATTAGATTAGGAATTAGGCATCTTTAGACTCCTTTTGCATTCATAAGTCTCTATCAGGTGTTGGAGTATACTTTGGAGATATTGGAGATGTTTGGGAGTTTTGTGATGAATAAGAGGGGTTTAAAGATGAACATAGATGGAGGCCTTAGAAATATCTTCTGATGCTACGATTTTGTGGCAACATGGCATTTTGAGTTAGCTTTCCAATGAAAGTGGTTTCAAGTCATTTGGAGCCATATTGGAGGAGTTATGATAAAAAAACACTGAGGGCATATCAGTTCCACCCGGGTGAGCATACCCGAGGCCGACCATCAAACCATGCCTGGACAAGCTCAGGACGTGGCCAGGACGACCCAGGGACAAGCACCCGCACGTCCTGATTGTGCTGGAAGCCTAGAATGCACACGGCCTGGAAGCACCCGGGCAGAGGCACCCGCACGGATCGATGGGAGAACGGACCAGCACCTACCCGGCCTTGCACACCCGTCCGTTCCCACCCGCATACGAACTGATGGACGAGCTGATCAGGACACCCGACCTTGCACACCCGTCCGTTCTCACCCGCGCATGGAGGCACCCGGACAGGCACACGCGGCCTGAAGGACCCGCACGGCCTGCACACCCGACCTGGAGGACGCGGCCTGAAGGATCCGCACGGCCTGCTGACTGCTGGACACGGACAGCACGCGGCTCAGAACACCCGGACAAGAGAGACCGCACGGCCTGGACGATGGACGAGCAGGACACACCCGGCTGGAGACACCCGGCCATGGACCAGCACAGCCTGACCCGGGTGATTGGTCGAAAATCATGTGGCACCAAGGACCTTTTGGACTTTTCTCTTATGTTTTTAAGGGCTTTCAAGCCTCCTATAAATACTCTTGTAATCTCATTAAGAGATCTAACTTCTTTTCTCTCAAAAACATAATAAGATCTTGAAGAAAGTTTGGATCTTTGATCCTTTTTATCTCATTTCTTTTGTGTTTAATAGATTATCTTCTTCTCTAATCATGTTTAGCCTTGAATCATCATTGATTTTGAGGTTTTCCATGGCTATTAGTGAGTAGATCTATCTAGGGTTCATGGGCTTGGGAGACTAAGGGTGATTAAGTGTAGATCCAAGGTGCTTAGCGTTAGATCTATCCTTTCCTTGCATTGATTTGGTGTTCTTCAAGCTATATTTGAGTTGGCCTCTCAAACATAGAGCTATAGGCATTTCATGCCCGGAAGGTGTTCTATGAAATGCCTGAACCAACTCATCTAATCTTTTAGCTCGCTTTGCCTAAGGGATTAGTTGTCAAAGAAGCTAAGATTGCTATTAGACTCATTCTCCATGTTTGCTTTGATCATTACAGCCAAAGGGATTTGGTGTACTTGGGTGATCTTTGCAAAAGAGCATTCATCTAGGGATAGAGCTTGCTTAGTTTTGTTGTCCAGGCATAAGGAATTAGATTGATTGAAGAGTTGGCATCTTGGATTGAACCTTGATCACCCAAAGTCAATTCCCTTGTCCCAAGAAACCCCTTGCCTCATTAAGAAAGAAAGTTCAATCTTTTATTGCATTTTTAAAATTGTCTTAGTTTCATAATCATCCTCTCATCTTGATTGCACTTAGATTAAGCATGAACTTGCATACCCTTTGCATTAGAATCTCTTAGAATTGGATTGACATCTTGTATTCTACAACATTTGATTAGGACCCTAGAAAAGTCCTTTCATCAAATTGGCACCGTTGCCAAGTTCTAAGTTGATTTTGACATTGGGATTTAGTCACTTGCTTGAGACTAAGTCATTTTTATTTTCTTGTGCTATTGATTGTCTTGCTTCTTCTATCTCTTACTTTCAGGTGTATGATCACAAGAAGCAGAGGGGCTTCTAACTTGGTTCCTACTGTTGAAGAGATTGCTGCACTTGAGAGGGAGATAGCAAGACAAAGAAGAGAAGTAGAGCAACAGGCTCATCTTCAAAGGTTGGGGTTTGAGATGGAGAATCTGCCTCAAGATGGTGATGTCCTAGGGGGCAATGGTCCAAGAGCTGACAATCCTAGACCACCACGCCAGCCACATCACCAACCACGCCAAGCAAGAGCCATTGGAGCCTATGACCAACCTCACATTCATGGTCATAGGTTGGGAATCAGAGCACCAGCTGTGGAGAACAACAATTTTGAGATCAAATCAGGGCTGCTCAATGTGATAGAGAACAACAAGTTTCATGGCTTGGCTGTAGAGGATCCACTAGATCACTTGGATCAATTTGACAAGTATTGTGGTTTGTCCAAGACCAATGGAGTCTCTGAAGATGCTTTTAAACTCGGGCTGTTTCCTTTCTCTCTAGGAGACAAGGCTCATCAGTGGGAGAAGGCTCTTCCAAGTGACTCTATCATCACTTGGAATGATTGCAAGAGGGTATTCCTAGAGAAGTTCTTCTCTTCCTCAAGGACAGCTAAGATCAGAAATGAAATCTCTGGTTTTCAACAAAAGAATCTTGAGAGCTTCCGTGATGCATGGGAGAGGTTCAAGGGCTATTGGTCTCAGTGTCCACATCATGGCTTCACCAAAGAGAGTTTGCTTAGCACCTTCTATAGAGGAGCTCTACCACAATGCAGAAATAGGCTTGATACTACTAGCAATGGTTTCTTCTTGGGAAGAACTGAAGAGGATGCTGAAGAACTAGTAGAGAACATGGCCAAGAGTGACTCAGTTTATAGTGAGGAGCATGATAGAGCCAATAGAATTGATGACCAGCACACAAGGAAGGAAATCAAGACCTTGCAAGAAAAGATAGATTTGCTTCTCTCCATCCAAGCTAAACAAGAATAGACGAATTTTGTGGGTGCTCCTAGTCAAGAGGTTCCTCCTACAATCAATGAGGTTGATGGTTTAGAAGGCCAAGAGGAGTTGTGCTTCGTCAATGCTAATGGCACATGGTATAGGAAGGAGCCAAACTTCCAATACCAAAACAACTATCAGCCAAGACCTCACTACAACAATCAACAAGGAGGCTACCAAACAAATCAGTCATCTCAGCCTCAAGGAAGTTCTTCCCAAGCTCCAAGCTCAAAAATGGAGTCCATGTTCAAGCAACTCTTATAAGCTCAAGAAAGAAATGCTAAGAACATTTGTGATGAGTTCAAGAACATCCATGCCAAGATTGATGGAACTTATTCTGATCTCAACAACAAGTACATGCAACTTGCCTCTCACCTCAAAGCTTTGGAGAGCCAATTTGCCTCCATGTCTTCATCCTCCAAGAATCCAATGGGATCTCTACCAGGAAAACCAGAGAAGAACCCTAAGGAGACTTGCAATGTTATCCTCTCCACTTCTTCACGGATTGCGTTGAGTGATCATAAGAATGATGTTGATGAGATTGAGAGGCTAGTGCTTGGAAATCAGATTGAAAATGATAAGAGACTGGTTGTGGCCACAGCTGAAGCTAGAGTTGTGAAGAGAGCTGATAAGAAGGTTCAAGGAAAGATTCTGAAGATTGATGAGCCTACGGTTGAGACACAAGTTGAGAAGAGTGCTAACCTCAAGATGAAAGAAGTGAAGGAAGAGGACAATTAGATTGAGCTATCACCCTATGATAAGCTCCCTTTCCCTCAAAGGTTCCTCACCAAAGCTCAGAAAAAAGTGGTCTCCAAATTCAGAAAAGACCTCCGTGATATTGGAGTCAAGCTTCCAGAGATCACCAATATGCATGCTGCTCATGTCCAAATGATGCTCATACAGGACATTCTCACCCACCAAGCTGAAGTGGCTGAACTTTTGGACATCTCACTTCTGAAGATTGATCCACCAACCCCTCCAAAGTCCCTCCCTAATCTTGAGTCTCAAGGGAAGTTCACCTTGTCTTGCTCTCTTGGTAAACTAACTATGGATGATGCTCTTGTTGATAGTGGTGCTAGTGTGAATGTCATCTCCTTGGATATGGTGCAAAGTATTAGGATTGAAAGCATGGAACCAGATACTCCTCCTCTCACCTTTGGGGATTCCTCTTCTACAACCCCACTTGGCATAATCAAGGACTTCCCCTTGAAGATTGAATCCTGCACCATACCTATTGACCTCACTGTTTTGAAGATGGCATCTGAAGAGAGAGTACCTTTGATCCTTGGCACTCCTTTCCTCACAACAGTTGGAGCTTGCATCGACTTTCCCAACAAGAAGGTTACCCTCATCCATGTCAACAAAGCTGTCTCCTATCCTCTCCAACCTCCAATGGAATCAGACTATTGTGGGACAATCACTCGTGATGCACAAGTTGTTGAGAAGCCCCAAGATGAAGAGGTTGTTGGTAAGAAAGAAAGTCTTGATAGAGAGTCCTCTAAAGAGAAGTGTGGTGAGCACTTGGAAAGTGCTAAAAAGGAGGGGATGAGTGGAGTCTCAAAGGCCACTCATGGCAAGAAGAAGATGGTGAAAGAGCCTCATCCTCCACCTCTTGATTTGCTCCCCCACACTCTCACTCTCCATCCAAAGAATCTCAAGATGGAGTCATTGAGTACAAGATCAAGCACAAGGGCAGATCCACACCATTCTCAAGTGCTAGAGCCATCATCACTCCTCAGCTCCAAGATGACCCAATCAAGCTTCAAGAGCTTCTCTCTAAGGTCCTCACCATCACTCTTGAAGGTGGGAAGGATCCTCCTTCTCACTAGTTCAACAGACAAGGTAGTCAAGCTAGTGACTAAAAACAAGCTCACTTGGGAGGAAGTCCCATGGTTATCCTTGTATATAGCTTTGCAATTTCAAATTTCCTTTTTAGTTTTTAACAAAAGTGGTCAAGATTTTCAGGTTGAGCCAAGCACTAGAGGAGAGAAGAATGGTGGTGAACCACTTAAGCCCCATGATCCATGTAGCAGCCTCCTCTAGTTTCTATGAACCAAGCCAGCTTCTAGTCATGACACAAGCACCATGCCCAAATCTCCTTATGTGGTATCACTCCAACCCTTCTTGTATATACATTTGCTTTTGCCTTGTTGAGGTATCTCTTACTCTCTTACTCACACAGAAGACTGTGTGATTTAAGTGTGGGGGAGGTACCGGATATTTGATCATGTTTGCTTTGTGATTTTGAGTCTCATGCATTGCATTGTACATTCATAAGTGCATAGAAAATCCAAAAAAAAAATTTAAATTTTTGAACCATGTAGATTGCATCACTTGCATCCTTAAGATTGAGTCTAGTGCATATAGATTGTATTCATTTGCATATGGAGCATTGCCTTGTAAAGAACACTCGTTTGCACTGAATTTGGCACCCTAGTTAAACATATCAGGTAGCTTGAGCATCTTTTGAAAAAGCTTGCATGCTTTGAGCCTTGAAAGCTCTTCTTGAAACTTGCTTGCTTGCTTAATATTGCATTGTTCTTAAGGCCAGCTCCATCCTGAACTTAGACTTGAATGAACTTAATCTCTCTTGCATATGGGCATTTGCATACTTAGTCATGGATCTCATACACATTTGGGTTGTCTTTTTCCATTGTACCACCCTTTGTTAACCCAAATGGCACTCCCTTACCCTTGAACCCTATCCATTCTTTGAAGCCTACATTGATTTGCTTGAGTGAGGCCTCTTTTGATAGCTTGTCATGTGCAAAATCTTGAGAGTATTGGGAGCGACATGGATTTGTTCTCATCTCTTGCTAGCATAGGGTCATCATTTGAGCTAGCTTCTAGGATGGTGAGTGAAGTGCTTGTTACCAAATGGTTTACATTTTGGGTTTGGGGATATGACAATGTTGAGATTGATGAACAAAGAAAGTTTTGAGAAAGAAAAACCCTAGGGACCTAGAAATGAAAAATGAAAAGCTCTTGATTGAAGTTTTTGACCTTCACCCTCATGTATATATATATATATATAAAAAAAGAAGGAAAAGAAAAAGAAAAAGAAAGATTCAATAAACTAGTGGGGAAGGAGAAACTAAAAGAGTTAGAGCTTAGAAAAGTGAATAGAGGTCCTTAGAGGTTGAATAATGAGAAAGAAAATGTTCATTGGGTGAGTGATGTGAGTATGTTTTCATTTTGGGTTATGGGATGAATAAAAAGAGTGTAGATCTTGTAATCACTTAGGAATTGGGTAGAATGATGAGGATGGATCCATGTACGCATGAATTGCTCCTAGTCTTAGATAAATTTTGCATAATGATCAAGCTCCTTGATTTTTGAGTGATTGCCACCTTGAAATGATGCATTGAACCCTCCTTTTCATCCTTATTAGACCATTTGATCACCTAGCCAAATGATTGAGATCATGTGCCCATTTGTGAGACTTCACCTTGTGTGTGTGTGTGTGAATCAATGTGAGGGCTGGTTAAGAGAACATGTTGGTTGATAGGCATTGCATCTTGTGTAGAGACATAAGAGTAATTCATAGGCCTTGTGAAGCTAGAGCATAATAAGAGAGTTTGCTCATGCTATTTGCTATGTTTCTTTAGGATGTCAGGTTGAGTGCTATGAGTGTTTCCTTTGGCTTTGTTCCCATCCTTGCATTATTCCCCCTTGTGTTTGAAAATTTCACTTGAGGACAAGTAAAGGTCTAGTGTGGGGAAGTTGATGTCTTGCATATTTACATGTTTTTAGCTATCATATCTTGCACACCCGTCCGTTCTCACCCGCGCATGGAGGCACCCGAACAGGCACACGCGGCCTGAATGACCCGCACGGCCTGCACACCCGACCTGGAGGACGCGGCCTGAAGGACCCGCACGGCCTGCTGACTGCTGGACACGGACAGCACGCGGCTCAGAACACCCGGACAAGAGAGACCGCACGACCTGGACGATGGACGAGCAGGACACACCCGGCTGGAGACACCCGGCCATGGACCAGCACAGCCTGACCCGGGTGGCTCAGCTTCTTCCCTTCCTCTGGTTTCTGATTGGTCAAAAATCATGTGGCACCAAGGACCTTTTGGACTTTTCTCTTATGTTTTTAAGGGCTTTCAAGCCTCCTATAAGTACTCTTGTAATCTCATTAAGAGATCTAACTTCTTTTCTCTCAAAAACATAATAAGATCTTGACGAAAGTTTGGATCTTTGATCCTTTTTATCTCATTTCTTTTGTGTTTAATAGATTATCTTCTTCTCTAATCATGTTTAGCCTTGAATCATCATTGATTTTGAGGTTTTCCATGGCTATTAGTGAGTAGATCTATCTAGGGTTCATGGGCTTGGGAGACTAAGGGTGATTAAGTGTAGATCCAAGGTGCTTAGCGTGTTAGATCTATCCTTTCCTTGCATTGATTTGGTGTTCTTCAAGCTATATTTGAGTTGGCCTCTCAAACATAGAGCTATAGAAATTTCATGCCCGGAAGGTGTTCTATGAAATGTCTGAACCAACTCATCTATGCTTTTAGCTTGCTTTGCCTAAGGGATTAGTTGTCAAAGAAGCTAAGATTGCTATTAGACTCATTCTCCATGTTTGCTTTGATCATTACAGCCAAAGGGATTTGGTGTACTTGGGTGATCTTTGCAAAAGAGCATTCATCTAGGGATAGAGCTTGCTTAGTTTTGTTGTCTAGGCATAAGGAATTAGATTGATTGAAGAGTTGGCATCTTGGATTGAACCTTGATCACCCAAAGTCAATTCCGTTATCCCAAGAACCCCCTTGCCTCATTAAGAAAGAAAGTTCAATCTTTTATTGCATTTTTAATATTGTCTTAGTTTCATAATCATCCTCTCATCTTGATTGCACTTAGATTAAGCATGAACTTGCATTCCCTTTGAATTAGAATCTCTTAGAATTGGATTGACATCTTGTATTCTACAACATTTGATTAGGACCCTAGAAAAGTCCTTTCATCAACTCTCTCCCCACCGGTTCTCTTACCTCCTGGGAACAGGTCCGATCAGCGTTCCTGAGCCATTTCTACACTAAGGCGAGAACAGCCGCATTTAGAAACAAGATCACCTCCTTCAGACAGCTAACTGATGAGCCATTTTGCGACGCATGGGAGCGGTTCACTGACTACCGCAGAGAGTGCCCTCACCATGGATTTGAAGATGATTACCTCCTGGGCATTTTCTATGATGGAGTAGACTATGAGTACCAGACTGCTCTAAACTCTGCGAGCAATGGAGACTTTATGACTCAGACCACTGATGGAGCGTTTGAGCTGATTGAGAACATGGCTGCTAGTTTTGCCAACAAGGAACAGGAGAACGATCGCTCCAAGGAAGTCAACAGTGTCGACACCCAGAAAATTGTTGAGTTGACAGCCAAAATCGATCAGCTACTGAAAAACAACCATGGACAAGTCTTCATCATGGAGGGAGCTATGGCTGAGCAGATTCAGAACACTCAAGAGGTTGCTCCCGAGGCTGAAAAGAATGGGAACAATCAGCAAGAGGTTAGCTACATCAACGGATCAGGGTATGTGCAGAGCAACCATGCACACAGATCTGGGTATCAGAACACCTTCCCGCAGAACTATCAGGGTAAAACCTTTGTTTTCAGCCAGGCACAGGACCGGTTCATGGCTCAGAATCCGGAGAGCAGCCAGCAAGTTGTTCCAGCCGCGAGTGCTCCGCAAGATGAGCTGAAAAACCTCAACATCTTGATACAACAGATGCTCCAGAGCCAGCAAATTCAGGTCAAGGCACTGAATCAGGTTACTACAGATATTAACTCTAGGATGGACAACATGTTCACTGAGCTGAATACAAAATATGATACTGTGAGCAACCACATAAAGAGGATTGATGTTCAGCTTGCTCAAACTGCTGAAACTGTTAAGAGGCAGCAAGAAACTCTTCCGGGAAAGAGTGTGATCAATCCTAGGAGTGAGCACTGTAATGCAACAGAGTTGAGATGTGAGAAATCTGAGGAAAAAGAAACGGAACAACCGTTTGCTGAGACTTCTTTAGACGCAGAAGAGAGAACAGAGCACCCTGTTGCCTGTAGAACAACTGCTCCCGACGAACCTGATGAAACTCCACCAGTACGAGTCTATGTTTCTAAGGTTGCCTACTCGATTCCACCTAGACATCTGATGGATCCCATTAGTGAAGAGCAGCTGGCAAATTTTAGAAAAATGGTGAGAAAGCTTCCTAAGGAGCTTGCATTTGAAGATGCTCGGATTTGTCCATTGCTTATGTTCTTTAAAAATTGTAGAGAGACTCAAGAGGAGATTAAATTCGTCTATACCAAAGCACTGTCTACACCAGCACTGAAGGTACTGCCTAAGATTGATGACCCTCGAAAAAGTTTGCTTTTCCATGTACCATTGTTGGAGTGGAATTTAAGGATGCTCTTTGTGACTCTGGGTCTAGTGTGAATCTTGTCTCAAGGGCGATTGTAGACAGGCTAGGCATTGCTGATGTTGAGCCTCCTCAGGTGACTCTGGCTTTTGCAAACTCTTCCAGAGTAGTTCCTTATGGTACCATTCGCAACCTTCCTGTCCAAGTAGGGGACTGTATTCTCCATTCTGAATTTCATGTTGTTGAGATGAGCAAGGATTATGAGATGCCCTTGATCTTTGGAAGGCCATTTATTCTTGACCAAAAAAAAGAGTGTTTATTCTTGTTTACACCTTCTCTCTGATTTATTTCACACCGAAAGGTTTTGAAGTAAGTCTGGGGGGGGTTTTTTGTCATTTACTAACTCGTTTCTTTCTTTTGTTTTCTTTTAAGTCAGTTTGAGTCAGTTTTATTGAGTCAAAATTTGTTGGGAATGAGGATCTTTCCTTGGAACATACCATATAATTGACGCCACAGTGACCATTCTTTCAGCTATTGATTGCAGACTGTACAACCTGGAAAAGCCAAAGTGGATTGATTTGCCAATAACATCCATGCTTGTGAGGGTGTCTAATGGATCCAAACTGCCCTCCAACATAACCTACTTGATTCTCTTGTCTTGGGGTTTGAGATAAACTCGATCGAATTCCTTGTTCGGGTCTAAAAAAGCATGTCTGTGTGAGTATGGTTCCCTTCTCTCTTCCCTTCAGCATCTAAAGAAAAAAGATTGAGATGATGTCCACTGGAGTAAAGGGGTAGGAAAATTTCCTATGATCCCATTATTTTACTTGAATGGAATGATCACACCAAGCTGGAAGCGAGGGGTAGGAAAATTTCCTATGACCCCATTATTCGCCTACACTTTGAAAAAAAAAACGATTCAGAGAAGTGAGAAAAGAGAGAAGAAAGGAACCAGAGTAAGACTGCTTGGGTGATAAGAATCCTGAATGGGTAAGAGTCCATGTGTCTTGTGATTGATACTCCCTCGATGAGACTGCACTTTAATTTTTAAATGAGGTCAGTAGTGGTGAACTTGAATATCTCTTGCGAGTTGTGGGCTGAAATGGTTAGGTTGCTAAGTAGAGGTCAAATACATGGAGTATCTTCTAAGGTTGGTACTAATTGATGTGACTTACAACTGGCTGAAGGTAAAGTGGTGTTCTGAAGGATAAGTGAGTTCCCATGTTTTCAAACCTTTCTCCATGTGCTTGATACATGTCATTGTGTGAGGACAAACAAGGATCTATGTCTGGGGGAATTGATATGTTGTGTTTTTGGGACATTCTAACAATGGTTTTCAAGTCTTTATCGAGTCCTTTTAGTCCTTTTCGAGTCTTTATAGGTCTGGAGTTGCATTGGATGGGAGACGGACCAGTTGGAACAAAAGAGACATAAAAGAGTGTAATCTGGTGATTTTCATGCAGAACAGTCTGATGGCTGTTCTCGATCGAGCGGAACACCCGAGTGCCTGTTCAAGCGGAAGAGATTTTTAAGGAAACTACAACTTATTCGGGATTTTCCCTAATCTCCCTATTTTCTCTCCCGGCCGCATGTGGCTTTGATATATCTTATTTTTTCTGTTTCTCTTTTTCATTCAACGCTTCTTTTTCACACAAGAAACCATTGGAGACTTGAGGATTGAAGGATTTTGCTGATTGTAAAGGGAGAAAGCTCCATCTCTCTCGCCATAGAGAAGGTTACCCTGGACCCTCTTTTTATCTCTTTTATTAACATGCAGTATTATTCAGATTTGATCTCTGTGTTTTCTCTTGTTATGATTGAGTAGTCGATCTGGTTAGCTTAGGGTGTAGGGTGTTAGATCGTGAGCTAAACATAGATAAGTATCCATCGATTGTCTTTGTTCATAACTGCTCTTATTGCTTGCATTAAACTGGCCGCTTAATGTATGAACTTAGGTTTAATCTATTCATTAACAGTGTAATAGGTTGCTAGACATGTTATGAATGAGCATTACATCCCTATTCAACGAAAGTAGATATTAGGGTGTTTTGTGAACTGATCGGATATACTCTTAATGTTCATCATTGTTGGGGTCAAAATCGGTCAATGACGAAATCGTCACCCGAAAGTCCTCGAAAGAAAAGCCAAGCGACGATCAAATCCAAGAAACGGGTCGTCGCTCGATAAAACTCACGGAAGGCTCGTCCACTCCCATCTGGCGCCAACGGCGAGGGTCCTGGCGCCCATCAATGCGATCGTCTCACGATCTCGGGCGATGACAGCATCCTGGTCCCTTGAAATCCATGTCTGGATTGTCCGAGATCTACAATGAGTCTTCCGTAAAGCCTTCCCGATTGTTTTAAAGATTCATCTTTTAACATATCTAAAACTCGGAGCCACATCGCTCTCATCCTCGACGACGGAAAATCTGAAGATCTAAGTCCATCTCAAAATCCCGATACTCGCAGAATCTCGTTGAAAACAATTATCTCGAGATCTACGACTAGAGACCCTCCCGAAACTCGAAAGATTTCCCGCAAACGACTGACGAGGGGAAAGATCGAACAAACCCATTAGACGGCAAGACGGCCTGGCACCAGCACAACGCGGGCGCGGGCTGGCGCGGCGGCACCCCGGCTGGCGAAGGAGGACCCCGGCTGGCGCCGGCGGCACGGGGACCGGGCTGGCAGGCCGGCGGACACCCGGCCGGCCTGGCGCCGGCGGCACGCGGGACGCGGGCTGGCCTGGCGCCGGCGGCACCTGGCCTGGCGCCGGCGGCACGCGGGACGCGGGCTGTGCCTGGCGCCGGCGGCACCCGGCTGGCGCGGCGGCGCAGCGGAGCGGGCGCCTGGCGCCGGCGGCACCATGGCCTGGCGCCGGCGGAAGCGGGCGGGCCGGCTGGACCCCGGCCGGCGCGGGACGCGGGACGGGTCCTGCAGGCCGGCGGCACCCGGCGGCGCCGGCGGCCGCGGGAGCGGGCGGCCTGGCGCCGGGGCACCCGGCCTGGCCCGCGGCACCCGGACGCGGCTTGGCTGGCGCTGCGAGGAGCGGGCCGGCTTGCCGGCACCCGCCTGGCGCCGTCGCACCCTCACGCGGGCGCCTGGCGGCGGCACCCTCCTGGCGCAGGCCCCGTCACTCAGGCCGGCTGGCGCGGCGGCACCCGGGACGCGGTTGGCTGGCGCGGGCACGCGGCGCGGGCTGGCCTGGCCTCGGCACGGCTGCGCCGCGGCACCGTCACGCGGGCGCCTGGCGCCGCGGTACCCCGCCTGGCGCGGGGCACCGTCACGCGGCCGGCCTGGCCGGCGGCACCCGCCTGGCGGCGGAGGCACCCGTCGCGCGGGTCGGCCTGGGCGTCGGTCCACGGCCCTCGTCCCGGTCTCGTTCCTATCGTGCCCGGTTCGATCCCATCTTAGCTTGTTCGGATCAATCTACGCAGATTTGGTATGATCACGGTTACTCTAGAACGCCACTTCCTCGACTAAACAAGGAATTAAGGTTCCTTCGGAAACACCGAGACCTTCAAAGACTGTCCTTTCGAAAAACCGTAAAAACGCCTAAACGGCCCAACGCGGCCAAAACGGCCCACGTACGATTTTCCGAAAAAGAAGGATAACTATGACGGTTTATCTTTATCCTCACATAAGAGATAAATGTCAAGTTTCCATAAGAGATAAATATCAAGTTTCCAGAAGATAAATGTCGAGATTTCCGAAGATAAATGTTAAGTTCCCGATAAACACAAAGATGGACGAAAATGGAAAAAGCCCGACTCAGCCCGCGAGAAGATAGACCGTCATAGGAGGAGTATATAAGGAGAGCTTTGAGCAAGAAGCAAACCAGATCACAAAAACGTCCAGAGCACTTAGAGCAACTTAGCATTCTTTTCTGTTTTCACTAGCGAGCTGCGACTCAACTAGGATAGACTTAGGCGATCAGACTAGCGAAATTGCCGACAGCTCTCGTAGCCAAGGCTCTTACCTGTTGTTCACGCTCAAACGCGGATTCGGAAATAAAATCTTTTGCTCTATTCTTTTTTCTTACGATTTTTATTCCGTTTTCATATTTTCTTTGTCGAACTGATTGTGTCGTGTGCGGCCCAGCAGATATCCGGGACCTTCAGGGAAGGCTTGGTTCACTTGGCTTTCCTCCAAATCAACTTAATTTGACGGTGCGAATTTCGGTTCCCACAGTTTGGCGCTAGAAGGAGGGGGGGTTACGGATCTATCTATCTCGCAACTGCACACGCTCGATCATGTCAGCCGACGCCACCAAGGATCAGCCAGCGCTAGACGGCACACCCGTCGATGCCAACGCTGAGAAGACTCCAGCTGGAGACGCGTCCAGCAGTCACTGCTGATGCAAACACTGAGGCGCTCAGGCAGATTAAGGAACTGTTTACCTCCGCCCAGGCGCGGGCGGAACAACAGGACAAGCTGATAACCTCGCTCGCAAAACAGGTCGATACCTTAACTGCGAGGAGCAAGTTGCCGCGCGGATCCACCAAGGCACGCCGCGGCAGGAAGACTCGACTTCGGATCTCCCGAAGCACGAGACAAAGATGCCCCGAAAGAGCCCACTCCCGAGGAAACGGCTCCAGAAGGACAGCAAACGACCTCGCAGAACCTTCCACTCCCGGCTGCGGGAAACAAGGAAAGCGACGTCGAGCGCATCGATCTAGATGTCAGCGACCGATCGGATCCCTTCCGATGAAGACGCTGACATCCACCCCAGGAGAACCCGAAGCCAGTCCGCTCGGCAGACGGTATCCTTCGATAGGCCCATGACAGAAGAGGAAGAAGAACTCTACTGGATGGAGCAGGAAGAACTCGCGGAAGATCAAACTCGGATCTATCGCGACCAGCGTCGACAGGTTCGGAGGAACGCCGGCGGCAATAGCGAGATCCATGATCTCCGTGAATCTCTCAAAAAGACCGTGGCTGAAGTGAAAGCGGTAAAATCGCAGATCCATCAGGCGACCAGTTCCTGCCCCCGAGATCGATAGACTTCTCGAGGAAGCACGGAAAACACCGTTCACCACTCGGATCACGGAAACACGCATCTCAGACCCAGGGAAGATCAAAATCCCGATCTATGACGGTACGACGGATCCTAAGTCGCACCTGCAGTCCTTCCAGATCGCAATGGGTAGGTGCAAACTCCCGGAGCGCGAACGGGACGCAGGTCATTGTCTTCTCTTCGTCGAGCACCTCAAAGGTGCTGCGCTCGAGTGGTTCTCCCGGCTCAAAAGGAACTCCATCGGAAGCTTCCGCCAACTGGCCTCGGCGTTTCTCAAACAGTACTCCATGTTCATGGATAGAGAAACGTCCGACGTGGATCTATGGAGTCTAGCTCAGAAGGAAGACGAGTCACTCCGCGACTTCATGCGAAGGTTCAAACTGGTGATGGCCAGGAGTAACGGGCATCAGCGACAATGTCGCAATCGACGCCCTGAGAAAAACTCTCTGGTACAAGTCGAAGTTCCGAAAGTGGATACTACTGGAAAAGCCGCGGACAATCCAGGATACTCTCCACAAGGCAACAGACTTCATCATCATGGAAGAAGAGATGAAGCTTCTATCGCAGAAGCACGGACCGCAGAAAACCGCGTCCAAGAAGAAACCCTCTCGTAACGACAAATACGTCCATCACGAAGGGGAAGACGTCCAAGGCGAGCATAACTACGCCATCAACTCGGAGCAGGGCAAAACCTCCGGAAACACCTGGACCAGGAACCAGTACAAGGATAACTCCTACTGCGAGTTCCACGAGACCAGAGGTCACTCCACTGCGAACTGCAAGGTTCTCGGCGCCCGGCTCGCCGCAAAACTCCTCACCGGCGAGCTATCAAAGGTCAAGAGTATAAAGGACTTGCTCCTGGACTCCGACCGCCCAAAGACTAACAAAACTACCTCCGAAGACCGCGCGACCGAAAACCAATCAGGGGAAAAGCGCGGAAGAAGACAGACGACCAAGGGAACAACAGCAGTCGCCAGAGGGTAAACATGATCATCGGAGGATCACAGTTCTACCAGGACTCTGTCTCATCGATAAAAGCCTACGGGCGAAAAGCCGAGACCAGTTCCAACTGGTTCCCGGACAGCGATGTTCCTAACCACACAATCGCTTTCGAGGAACACGAGACCGTCGGAATCGACAAACCTCACTGCGATCCCTTTGGTAATCGACCTGGTCATCCAGGATCTCGAAGTCGGCCGCATTCTCGTCGATACTGGAAGCACGGTCAACGTCATCTTCCGCGACACCCTCTACAGGATGAAGATCCCACTTGGGGAAGTCGTCCCTGAGCCAAAACCTTTGACGGGGTTCTCGGGCGTCACTACCATGACCCTCGGGAAAATTAAACTCCCAGTCATGGCGAAGGAAGTTACAAAGATCGTCGAGTTTGCAGTAGTCGACAACCCGGCCATCTACAACGCCATCATGGGAACCCCATGGATCAACTCCATGAAGGCAGTACCGTCCACATACCACCTCGGTATCAAGTTCCCGACTCCGACCGGAACCGCAGCCATCTGGGGTAGCCAGAAACAGTCGAGACTCTGTTACCTAGCCGAGTTCAAACTGCGAAAAGATCGGAACGCCCATGCGGTCAACTCAAAACGAGCAAAGGAATCACACAACATTCCCGAAGACTCGAGGAAAGATGATCCAGAATCATCCGAACAGGCAACGATTCAAGAAGGCGACAAAGCCTCTGAATCCACCGCCGTAGGACCGGACAGCTCGACCCCCGCACACACCACTGATCCGACCAGCACGATCGGAACGGCGACGCACGGGGAGTAAAAACGTCCGCAGCAACTATCAGAACTACGAGATGGCTTGATCCTCGAAAGAGGTACGTAGGCAGCTCGTCGAAACCCGACGAGTTCAGCTATCCCCCTCACCAAAAAGGGGGGGGGGGACTGGGTGCGTATACTCCTATACTCCCACAAAAACGCGAGAATCCGCATATGTACTTTAAACTTCTCGAAATTTTTTAATAAAATTCTTTCTATCTTTTATACTTACTTAAAACGCATCAACGCTTCGGAAAAACGAAAATCATATCTTCAAAAGAAACGCGAGACGTCGCAACTTCTTAAAAAGATAACAAAACTCGTATTATCCGCAAAAGACAGTCCACCAGCGACTTAAAAATAACTCACGCCCGTCGATTGGCCCCGACGGACGCTCATAAGAAACGTTTCACTCAATACAAAATCGTAGTCAGACCTACAGGGTCCTCTTACATCCGACAAGGATATCATAGCGCGCTATACAAGAAACCCAAAATTTTGGTTTAGCGTCTCGGATATATTCCGAAGATAGCTCGATTCTTTTAACACAAGTCATATAAGCCGGCGACTAGTCGCGGACTTTAAACGAAAAGAATCAGGAAGAAATCACTAACAGGCAAAACGAAAGCCGATCAGTCATCGCACAGCCTCAAAGCTGAGAGTAAACCTAGGTCTTGCCCTAAACCCAGTCTTGCTGGATCTTGACATCTCACAGACATAGTATCGTATACGAGATCCCAAAACATGTCTCTTATCGCTTACACCTAAAACGCTCGCTAAAAAGTAGCATACGGACCAAGCGACGAAAAAAGAGTTAGGATACGAAGTGACTACTCGCATCCTTCCCTCTACACTTGACGAAAGTATAAATCAAAACAAAAGACGAAATCTCGCAAATTTTCATATTCATAAAAGCCGCAAAAGACGGCAGGATTCAAAGCCACCAACGGCCAGTCCCAAAAACATAAGAATGCAACCTCCAACGGTCGCAGGATAAAATTACTAACGGCCACACACGGCCAGAAAATTCAATTCACAAAAGGAAGTCAACGTTGAGAAATCCGGATGCAGAAATCCCAAACGAACTAGCAGGCTGGTCCACTTCTTCATTCACACCTCGAGCATTCCCACCATTCTCGGTGTTCTCATCGGCTCCGACCTCCACCGTATCCTCGGAAACCTCGATAGGTTCCCATAGTCTTCGGACTCTTTCTTCTACCGGAGGAACCAAGGACTCAGCATGAGCGCACTCGGCCATGAAATCCTTCATTTCAGCGATCTCGGAATCGAAAGAGAAATCTGGGTTCTGAGACTTGTAAAGATTTACGACCGAACCTCGGCACTCGCGGAAATCACCGACGAACTCCTGAGCTTCTTTAAAGCATTGAAACTCAGCGGCAAACGATTCCGCCCGTCTTGCCACCTCCGCTGCGACCATCCTTCTTCCTCTCCTTTCCGCCCGTACGAGAGCCCGAGCGTGAAGCTCAGCTTGCTTCGCGTTCTGTGCCTTCACCTCTTGACGGAACCGGAAAAGCTCTCGCTCCACTTCTGTGGTCTTGAAGTTAGCAATCCTGGATTTGCGGAAACTCGAGTCAAGCGCCTCGCTAAACACTCTTAGTCCCTGCATGAAACTCAAGATCAGCAAGCATACGGATTCAAACGCAAGGTTAAAGAAGTTCGAAGAGCCAAACCTCGTTGACACGTTGGGAGCCCTCGGCGAAAACCCGTTGTTTCTCCTCATCCTCCAGAGACTCATCAGTAGTAAACTCCGGAGGAAGGCCATCAAAGAAGTTGATAGGTGGAAAACCGCTGGCTCCATCTTTTTCCGTTGGAACAAAACTAGGTTTTTCTCCCAACGGTGAAGGGTTTTCCGAGCCTTCCCCATCATCGATTTCCTTCCCCTTACGAGACCTCTGTCTGCGCCTCCGAGAAGGAACCACGGTAACAGGTTCGGCGTCGTACGACGAAACAGAACCCCGGGACCGATAAAGGTTAACCGCATCTCGGATCCGTTCGAGGATGAAGGATTTCCAGAAAAACGGCCTTTGACGAAGAAGATCTCTCTTGACGAAAACGTTACCAGGCAAATGCGCGGTAGGGTTGTTCCCTACAAAACGAAAATTTTTGTCAAAGACACGCACTTCCGAAAAAGAGAGATAGACAACAGAATTTTCGTCATATTACCTCGGTTAAAGTTCCATGCCCGCGGAAATAGATGGAGGCAGCTCTCCTCGACAGACTCGCCATCTATTTGAACAAAGAAGAAACGCTCCTGCCACGATTTGGGATTCGAAGTAGTCCCCTGAATCACGGCCATATCCTTCTTAGGCAGCATGGAATAGTAACCGTCACTCCCCGTCGGCCGAGTACCCCAAAGACCTTCGAAATCATCGGGACCAAGATCAATCCCGAGTTTGTAGCTAGCAATTAGTACGCCAAGCCAACTCTCCAAGGCAGGAACGCTGAGTTGGCTGATCGAAAGTTCGAAGCGGTGAAGCGCACGAACAATGGCACCAGGAATTGGGAACCACATACGGCAGTACGTAAAGAAAGCTTCGTAACATGTAAAGAAATCTTGCGGAGGATTCCTTGCACTCTCGTTACCAACGGGAATCCGAAATTTGACTCCTTCAGGAACCTGGTAAAAATCTCGAAGAACCTTGAGATATTTACGAGAAACCGAGCTCGGCGCAAAAGGAGCACCGGGCTGACTCAGAGGCCTCTTCGGAACAGGGATCTCTGGCAGTATAGGGGGCGAACCTACAAGGGCTCGGTAATACGCATTCCTCTTTTCCTCCTCGACCGACTCCTCCTGCTTTACCGTTACATGAGCAGGAGAGTCATCCGAGGATGAATGGGAAGAAGAGTTTCTCTTTGAGGATCTTGAAGACATTGTTCTTAAAGAGAGAGAAGGGATTCTTGAGAGAGAGAGTAAAAACCTTGTGATGAAGTAAGAAAGAGATTTCTTACTCCATATAAAGGAGGTAAGATCACTATTTACCCCGATTTTCGGCAGACGATTACATCTCAACACTTTCCCACACGGCTATACCGCGAGCTAGGATCCGACAGGCTCTACGGTTCCTAGCTAGCTGGGGGGCTAACTGTTGGGGTCAAAATCGGTCAATGACGAAATCGTCACCCGAAAGTCCTCGAAAGAAAAGCCAAGTGACGATCAAATCCAAGAAACGGGTCGTCGCTCGATAAAACTCACGGAAGGCTCGTCCACTCCCATCTGGCGCCAACGGCGAGGGTCCTGGCGCCCATCAATGCGATCGTCTCACGATCTCGGGCAATGACAGCATCCTGGTCCCTTGAAATCCATGTCTGGATTGTCCGAGATCTACAATGAGTCTTCCGTAAAACCTTCCCGATTGTTTTAAAGATTCATCTTTTAACATATCTAAAACTCGGAGCCACACTGCTCTCATCCTCGACGACGGAAGATCTGAAGATCTAAGTCCATCTCAAAATCCCGATACTCGCAGAATCTCGTTGGAAACAATTATCTCGAGATCTACGACTAGAGACCCTCCCAAAACTCGAAAGATTTCCCGCAAACGACTGACGAGGGAAAGATCGAACAAACCCACGGACGGCAAGACGGCCTGGCACCAGCAGCACGCGGGACGCGGGCTGGCGCCGGCGGCACCCCGGCCTGGCGCCGGCGGCACGCGGGACGCGGGCTGGCCTGGCGCCGGCGGCACCCCGGCCTGGCGCCGGCGGCACGCGGGACGCGGGCTGGCCTGGCGCCGGCGGCACCCCGGCCTGGCGCCGGCGGCACGCGGGACGCGGGCTGGCCTGGCGCCGGCGGCACCCCGGCCTGGCGCCGGCGGCACCCGGCCCGGCGCCGGAGGCACGCGGGACGCGGGCTGGCCTGGCGCCGGCGGCACCCGGCCTGGCGCCGGCGGCACGCGGGACGCGGGTTGGCCTGGCGCCGGCGGCACCCGGGACGCGGGCTGGTCCTGGCGCCGGCGGCACCCGGCCTGGCGCCGGCGGCACCCGTCACGCGGGCCGGCCTGGCGCCGGCGGCAACCCGGCCAGGCGCCGGCGGCACCCGTCAAGCAGGCCGGCCTGGCGCCGGCGGCACCCGGGACGCGGGTTGGCCTGGCGCCGGCGGCACGCGGGACGCGGGCTGGCCTGGCGCCGGCGGCACCCGGCCTGGCGCCGGCGGCACCCGTCACGCGGGCCGGCCTGGCGCCGGCGGTACCCGGCCTGGCGCCGGCGGCACCCGTCACGCGGGCCGGCCTGGCGCCGGCGGCACCCGTCGCGCGGGTCGGCCTGGCGTCGGTCCACGGCCCTCGTCCCGGTCTCGTTCCTATCGTGTCCGGTTCGATCCCATCTTAGCTTGTTCGGATCAGTCTACGCAAGTTTTATATGATCACGGTTATTCTAGAACGACACTTCCTCGACTAAACAAGGAATCGAGGTTCCTTCGGAAACACCGAGACCTTCAAAGACTGTCCTTTCGGAAAACCGTAAAAACGCCTAAACGGCCCAACGCGGCCAAAACGGCCCACGTACGATTTTCCGAAAAAGAAGGATAACTATGACGGTTTATCTTTATCCTCACATAAGAGATAAATGTCAAGTTTCCATAAGGGATAAATATCAAGTTTCCAGAAGATAAATGTCGAGATTTCCGAAGATAAATGTCAAGTTTCCCGATAAATACAAAGATGGATGAAAATGGAAAAAGCCCAACTCAGCCCGCGAGAAGATAGACCGTCATAGGAGGAGTATATAAGGAGAGCTTTGAGCAAGAAGCAAACCAGAGATCAAAAACGTCCAGAGCACTTAGAGCAACTTAGCATTATTTTCTGTTTTCACTAGCGAGCTGCGACTCAACTAGGATAGACTTAGGCGATCAGACTAGCGAACTTGCCGACAGCTCTCGTAGCCAAGGCTCTTACCTGTTGTTCACGCTCAAACGCGGATTCGGAAATAAAATCTCTTGCTCTATTCTTTTTTCTTACGATTTTTATTTCGTTTTCATATTTTCTTTGTCGAACTGATTGTGTCGTGTGCGGCCCAGCAGATATCCGGGACCTTCAGGGAAGGCTTGGTTCACTTGGCTTTCCTCCAAATCAACTCAATTTGACGGTGCGAATTTCGGTTCCCACAACGGATTTTTTTTCCAAATGGGTAGAAGCAGAATCCTGCGCAAGTATCAAGGACACACAAGTCGAGAACTTCGTCTGGAAACATATCATAACTAGACATGGGGTCCCGTACGAAATCGTAACAGATAATGGGTCTCAATTTATCTCTACTCGATTCGAAGCATTCTGCGAAAAATGGAAAATACGACTTACAAAGTCAACTCCCAGATATCCGCAATGCAATGGACAGGCAGAAACCATCAACAAAACCGTCCTTGACGGACTCAAG
Organism: Brassica juncea; assembly: GCA_018703725.1. Taxonomy (NCBI): domain Eukaryota; kingdom Viridiplantae; phylum Streptophyta; class Magnoliopsida; order Brassicales; family Brassicaceae; genus Brassica; species Brassica juncea. Next base: position 19,034,237 of record CM031936.1, on the reverse strand, counting down.
AAACGCCTAGACGCCAAGAAGGGGCGATGGGCAGAGGAGCTCGAAGGAGTTCTTTGGTCGCATCGTACAACCCCAAGACGGGCTACGGGTGAAACTCCATTCGCCCTCGTTTACGTAACAGAATGTATGATTCCCGCGGAAGTAGAATTCCCCGGAGTACGGAGAAGATTCCTCCCCGAAAGAGAGGATTTAAACGACGCTATGATGCTGGACAATCTCGATCTCATCAATGAGCGCCGCGACCAGGCACTCATTCGAATCCAGAATTACCAGCACGCTGCCGCAAGGTAGTACAACTCAAACGTACGCCATCGCAGGTTCAAAGAAGGCGATTTAGTCTTACGCAAAGTCTTCCAAAACACTGCCGAACGAAACGCAGGAAAACTGGGCGCAAACTGGGAAGGACCGTACAAAGTCATAAAAGTAGTCCGACCAGGCTCATACCAAATCGCAAATATGCAAGACGTCAAAATCCCGAGAACTTGGAATGCGATACACCTCAAAAAATACTACCACTAAACGATAAAACGTGGTACAAAAGAACTACGAGATGGCTTGATCCCTAGACAAGGGTACGTAGGCAACTCGCCAATCGGCGGATTCAGCTATCCCCCCAATTTAAAAAAGGGGGGGAGTGGGTACGTATACTCGTATACTCCCACAAATTTCGAAGACTCTAAAATTTTCGAAACTTTTTCACAATCAGCCGAAACGGCCACAACAAAGGATCTAGTATCCACTAAGCGATTATCACATCCAAAAGCAAATCCCGGATGGCCAACACTTCACGAAGCACTGTGAATGTGGACGCTTCTCCCTGGGTCAAACTTACGCGACCCCTTGGTCCCGCGTCCAAAACGGAAACGACAGTTTTCTGGCTGCGAACATTCGCAAAAGACATCCCCAAAGCCCGCAAACGTTTCAACACGAGATGCGGCATAAGGAAAAATCAACCTTCAGCACTGCGAGACGTCGCTAACGCTTGAAGGACATTTTTTTCCGCAAAACATTGCAGACGAAATCTTCGTCTCTGAACACACAAACGCACCTTAAAACGGTATCATTTCGTTGTTGCTGATCACAACAAACGAACTCTAACGTCCTAAACAGACAAATAGCCGCCCTTCAAGGGGTAGGCTCTCTTACATCCGACAAGGATAAACATAGCGCGCTATACAAAAAATCCAAAATTTTGGTCTAGCTCTTCGTAAAGGAAGTAGCTCGACTCACGCCCAAACAAATCATATAAGCCGACAACAATTCGCGGATTTTAAACGGTACGAGTCAGGTTAAAATCGCAAACAGGCAAAACGAAAGCCGATTTGTCATCGCAAAGCCTCAGTCCGAGAGTAAACCTAGGTCTTGCCCTAAACCCAGCCACGCTGGATCTTGACATCTCACAGACATAGTATGGTATACGAGATCCAAAAATTTGTCTCTTCACTTAAGCCTATTCGTTTCACGAGTTTTTCGCGTAAATCGGTAAACCGCAGAAAATCTCGCTTTGTGCAGACAATAGGTACGGTGATCATCGGGGAACTAGGAATGAGACGACAACTCACACCCTCTTTCTCATACTTCGAAAAACTGAAGTTCATAAATAAATCGAAAACGTTTCATAGATTGAGACTGCCGAAATTCAAACAAAACCCCAAAAAAGGGGCAGGGATTCGAAGCCACCAACGGCCAGTCCCGGTAAATACATCATGGCCTCTTAAACGGCCGAAACACATAAAAAAAACGATATCCCAGAAGGGATTGATAAACTTAGACGCTCCCAGGAGCGTCATCTTCATCCTCACTTGCGACAGAGACAGCCTCGCCGTCGCCTCCCTCAGTCGCATCGCCACTACCCGCCTCGTCTGCGCCAACCTCGCAATCTTCTCCCACGCGCTCCTGATCTTCTGAGTTTTCGGAGGTCGGAGCTAGGGTGCATTCGGCTTGCAGGCCGGCGAGGATCGAATCGAAATCTCCCTCGGTGGCCGCCCACTCTCCTTTACAGGACGATAATCTGGCTTCCTCCAAGTGCAAAGACGGGGCCTCATTACCTCGAAGCAACTCGAGCTCATTCAGACTCCCCTCAATCCCCGCTAAAGCCAAGTCCCTCTTACGGACGGCTATCAAGGGCTCAAACAGGATACCCATCCTCGTCAGACGACCATAGAAGTCGTCCCTGGCATTGGCAACCTCCGAGGATCTACGGGCGTTCATCTCCTCGTGAGCCTGAACCTTCTCCTGAAGACGGCGGATTTCCGAGGATTTACTCCTCTTCTCTTTCTTCACCTTGAGTAACGAACTCGCGGTCTTCCCAAGGTCGCGCTCAAGATCGCTGATACGAACCTCAAGCTGGGACGTCTGGGCGGCATGGGTGTCCTCGACAGTCTGCAATGCAGCCTTAGTACGCTTCAGCGCTTCCTGCGACGACTCAAGTTCCTTCGATAGACGAATGACTTCCGACCCGCACTCGCCAAGCATTCCGTCGATCAGAGACACAAACTGTCCGCAAAGAGGAAAGAGTAAGTATTATCGCAAAACGATGACGCGCCAACGGCTCTGAGAGGTCGCTTTCCTCGCTCTTCGTGCCCGCTTCTTTTTCGCTCCGGACGCCGCGCCAGCCCTTGCGCTTCCCTTGGGCAACGGCGCGGCACCAGCCGCTGGCAGTCCCAAGACGAGTTCCCTCTTCGCCGGGGGAAGAGGTGCAGATTCTATCGCGTCCTCTCTTCCAGAGATCACGATCGGAGCAGTCTTAGAACCCGATGGATGGATCTGAACATCGAGAGTCTGTTCAGGAACAATAACCCCTTCTGTAGACGGAAGGGCATCGGATGGGACTTCGGAGCTGGGAACCGAAGGAGCAGGCAAAGGAGTTGGAGCCGCGGAAGGAACATCGGGCGTCTCAGTCCTCGCCCGCTTTGAGCCTTTAGCAGCACTACGCCGGGATAGCTTAGCCTTGAAAGAATCAAACCCATCAGTCAGGGACGGAATAGCCTCTTGAACGGCCTGAACGGCGGGAGCTTGACTGGCCGGAACCGACGGAGCTTGGCCGGCCTCGCCCATCTCAACATCAGAACCACTCTTTTCAACTTGGGATGAAGACATTTTCTTTCTTGATAGAGAAGAAGAGAGAATTTGGAAAGATGTGAAGAATGAGAAGGGAAGGTTGGCTACTTATAAGAAAAAAGGAGGAGAAGACACAGGTTTCCTGCGGAAAAATCCTTAGCCGAAGATTTCGATTTTCAAAAAATTCAAATCACTCGCCCGCAAAATCGTCTCCGATCTTACGAGCTGGGGGGCTAACTGTTGGGGTCAAAAACGGTTATCTCAAAATCTACGGCCAAAGATCCTTCCAAACTCAAAGATTTCCCGCACGAACGACTAGCGGGGGAAAGATCAAGCAACGGAAAACCCACAGACGGCAAGATGGCCTGGCGCCGGCGGCACGCGGGACGCGGGCTGGCCTCGCAGCGGCGGCACCCCGGCCTGGCACCGGCGGCACGCGGGACGCGGGCTGGCCTGGCGCCGGCGGCACCCCGGCCTGGCGTTGGCGGCACGCGGGACGCGGGCTGGCCTGGCGCCGGCGGCACGCGGGACGCGGGCTGGCCTGGCGCCGGCGGTACCCCGGCCTGGCGCGGGCGGCACGCGGGACGCGGGCCGGCCTGGCGCCGGCGGCACCCCGGCCTGGCGCCGGCGGGACGCGGGCTGGCCTGGCGCCGGCGGCACCCGGCCTGGCGCCGGCAGCACGCGGGACGCGGGCTGGCCTGGCGCCGGCGGCTCCCCGGCCTGGCGCCGGCGGCACCCCGGCCTGGCGCCGGCATCACGCGGGACGCGGGCTGGCCTGGCGCCGGCGGCCCCCCGGCCTGGCGCCGGCGGCACGCGGGACGCGGGCTGGCCTGGCGCCGGCGGCACCCCGGCCTGGCGCCGGCGGGTCGGCCTGGCGTCGGTCCGCGGCCCTCGTCCCGGTCTCGGTCCTATCGTGCCCGGTTTGATCCTGTCTTAGCTTGTTCGGATCAGCCCTCGTAAGTTTGGTACAATCAAGGCTACGGAATAAACATCTTTCGATTCGGTTGGAATCATCCTCGATGTTTTACGGTAGAAACTGGAGGGATTGGATTTCTCGTGGAAGAAATCGTATAAAACGTTTAACGACTTAAGACAAGTCCGCAGACTTACTTACGATTTTCCAGAATTCAGTCCTAATCAGACTATGACGGTTCATCCGATTTTCCGAAACATCGGATAAATATCAAGTCGCCAAAGGATAGCGGAAAACTCGAGGATGATTGCGAAGATCGACGAAAATGGAACATTTCCTGAAGAGATAAGCTTGGGCCCAAAGGCGAGGCCCAACACCCTAAGGCAAACCGACCTAGAAGTGGGTATATAAGGAGAGCAAGAGCAGAAGAGAAGGGCATCCCGAAAATCCGAAAATTAGACTTAGAGCATTCTGCTAGCTTAGAAGGATTAGGGCTTAGGTGGTTAGACTAGCGGAGCAAGGCTTAGGACGTTTGGCTGCCTGCGACTCTATATTTTTCTTTAATCGCAAATCTCTCTGTTTTTCGGAGAATCCTTGTACTCATATCTTTCATCTAATAAAATGCCTTCGGGCAAATATTTCAACTCTTATTTTTATCGAACTTTCTTGATTTCGTGTGGCAACGCAGAGAATCCGGACCTTCAAGGAAAGTCTACTTGGCTTTCCTCCGCAATCGTATTTATCGGAAATTGACGGTGTGAATTTCGGTTCCCACTGGGCTAATCTCTGATATCCTATTTAAACCCTAAATGTAACAAATGAATCTACTCAGACATGGCTAAGTGATTCATAGTAACAAGATAATAATAGGAGTTCATAGATCTATTAGAGGGTGAACACTTAGGTTCCAATCACAAATCTCTTTGGATCTCTCCTCTAGATCTAGAATCCTATAACCTTTGTTAAGAAGAACAAGTAAAGAACTGAATAGAACTTTATTGAGAACTTACAAAGTAATGAAAAAGAAATGAGTAGAAAAGAAACTTATAAAAAAACTTGTATAAAACTTGTGGTCTCCTTTGTGCCAAAATACTTAGGCACATATAAATATGAGTTCATTAGGTTAAAAACTCGTCAGGGGCAATCTTGTAAAAATGTGATGTCGTGGGCTTCAAGTTCGGCCAGGTCCAACTTGTCTTCTGCCGCTTCGATATCGATCGATAGTACAGAGTGTACATCGATCGATTATGATCTCGATGTATCATCCTTCGGCAAATGTGTGTCGATCGAAAGCACAGAGTGTGCATCGATCGATGTGTAACTCTGGATGTTGACCTCTGGTCTGATCTCGGGTGAACTCTTCCTTAAGCTCCAAAAAGGCTCCTAAAACATCACTTTTCTCCAAAATGCTCCTGAGCCTGAAAACATACCTAATAGACTCCAAAACATAGATAATAGTAGTAAAAATACTCATATACCATGGGTAAAAACGGGTAAAATCCTTGGTATATCAGAGACTGAGAAATATCAGAAGGCATCAGCAAGGGCTACATGGGACTGACCAGATGATATATATAGTCAGCAAGACCATCAAAAATAGAATTTTTTCACTTGGGTATAAAGCTAACCATTAGCTCGAAGGATTGTTAAGAAGATGGTTTGAAGTGGCTGGTTAGGGGTAGCATAGATTCAAATAGCATTATATAAATTAGCAGTCAATTTTTTTTGTAGTCCTATTCTTCGTAATTGTTCTCTTTTGATTGATCAATAAATTTGAAATTTCATTAAAAAAAATATGAAACAATTTATTAATTTTTAAAATTTTATGACAGGTGTCAAAATTTGGCATATCCGTTGCTGAATTGGCTCTCTAAAAGAAGGCAAAACCAACTTTTTTTAACAGATAGTGAACCAGTTTGTGATCCATTTTGACTTGTAACGTAGAATCCATCAAAGTTACATTGATATATCCATGGTGTGATCGTTTCCAATGATGATCTGCATTTTTTGAGAGTGCACTTGTATACATTGGTCATTTAATGTTGTTGCTTCCCTCTCCAAAAATTGTGGCCACCTAACCATTCTTCCGAGTCTGTCTTTGCCATTTCTAATGTGTTGTTCCAGAGAATAACTGTAGGCATCTTTAAACCATTTGCAGTATGTTGTTGTTCAAGACTTGTTTGTAGAGTTTGGTTATCTGTAAAAATGACCTTCAGTTTGTTTTTCTAATGTTTCTGTTGTGTCGTACATTGTTGGGGATGGAAATTGCTGACTCGCCATATTTTCTGAGAATAAAAACTGCAAAGAACAAAATGTTCTGCTGTTTCCTCTTGATGGCATCGTGGACATGTAGTTGTACGACTGATATGGTGTTCCTTAAGCGTGTCTCCTACTGGTAGAGACTGGGTTACCATTTTCCACAGAAAATATGTCTGAGCTTCAAGCTGTCCTTAATTTCCAGATAAGGACGCTGTGCTAAATTTCCTGATAAGATACCCTTAATAAAGCGTTTAAAGGAAATAGAGCACCTCTGCTCTTCTTTTGTTTGGATAGGACCAGAGCTAAAGACATCGGGAGCTAAGGTGGCATGGCATGATGTCTGCAAACTTAAGAGTGAGGGTGGGTTGGGACTCCGGCCTTTGAAAGAAGTAAATGTAGTGAATGGGTGATGTACCATGGATTTTACCCGTTTTTACCCATGGTATATGAGTGTTTTTACTACTATTCTCTATGTTTTGGAGTCTATTAGGTAGGTTTTCAGGTTCAGAAATATTTTGGAGAAAAGTGATGTTTTAGGTGCCTTTTTGGAGCTTAAAGAAGAGTTCACCCGTGATCAAGACCAGAGGTCGACACCAGAGTTACACATCGATCGATGCACACTCTGTGCAATCGATCGACACACATTTGGCCGAAGGACGATACATCGAGACTATAATCGATCGATGTACACCCTGTACCATCGATCGATACTGAGGCGGCAGAAAGACAAGTTGGATCTGGCCGAACTTGAAGCCCAAGATATCACAATTTACAAGAATGCCCCTGACGAGTTTTTTAACCTAATGAACTCATATATTTATATGCCTAAGTTTTTATAAGTTATAGACAAGCTTTTTACACAATATACAAAATACAAAGTTCTATTCAAGTTTCTACTTCTACTTATTTTCTTTTCAGTTCTTTATTTGTTAAACAAAGGTTATAGAATTCTAAACCTAGAGGAGAGATCCAAAGATATTTGTGATTGGAACCTAAGTGTCCACCCTCTAATAGGTTTATGAACTTCTATTATTACCTTGTTGCTATGAACTACTTAGCCATGTCTGAGTAGATTCATTTGTTAGATTTAGGGTTTAAATAGGATATGAGGGATTAGCCCCAACCTATAATTGCTATAGTTGTGATATTTATTGTTAGGATTGTTCACTAATGCTTTTTCTAGCTTAGCTACCTAGAACATGAACTTGGATTGCATTGTTCATTACATGCAACACCTGACAACATCCTAAACATGCTATGACCCTCTTAAGATATGCGAAAGCTGATCTAAGATCATGGTGAGAATTGTATCAACTCGCGTATAAAGCTTTCTTAGAGCCGTATCGATCGATACTCCTATAGAGTAATCGATCGACGTAGCTAGAGGTGTATCGGTCGATATTCCTATCGAAACATCGATCGATACCATCGGCACAGTAGCCGACCGCAACACCATTTAGCATCTAAGTAATAGATGGTCTAAATAATGCGAGAGCTGATGGATTCATTTAATAAGTGTTGAGCTCTCACATATCATGCAAGCAACTTGTTAGCCTTTATAGTATTTATAATCCTGAATTCCTGAATACTTACCCTGAATTTAACTACTTTTCTTTAACTGTTTCAAAACCAAATCCTTTCAACTGAGTAATCTTATCCTTACTCATCAAACATGCACTTTACTTTAAACTATTTTCAACCTAGCATAGTCATTAAGATTGCATCTTATTTGTACACTAGCTCTCTGTGGATTCGATCCCTAAGTACTACAACTGAACCTCTTATTTGAGAGAGTAAAGTCACTCCTTAGGGTAATTTGAGTGGTATCAAATTTGGCGCCGTTGCCGGGGAGCTTTGATACAATAGGATCTAATCTGATTAGGTCTAGGTTATTTCTATTTTTATTTTAGTTTGTTTTCTGACACAAAATTTTTCTTGTCCTTTCAGGTATATGCCCAGCAGCACCAGAAGCAACATAGAATCCCAACTTTTGTTCTCAGAAGACCCTGCTAGCTTGGAACGCTCCATCCGTAAGGAAATCCGTTCCGCATCGATCGACGCTATCAACTGCCTGTCGTCCGATACTGACGCACCCCTGCCGACCGAGACACCGCCTTTGTTGACCTATACTCGCACCTTTACGTCGACCGACACTACTTCACCGTCGACCGACACTACTTCACCGTCGACCGACATCTTTCATCCCACATCGATTGATACCCCTAACCGTATATCGATCGATACAACTCCGCGAGTCATGGTTGCGCCTATTATTCTCACACGAGATGAGAATGGAGACTTGTGTGACCAAGAAGGTCACCTTCGTAATGAAGCAGGTCAGAAACTCAACGCTCAGAATGAAGTAATCCCTGAGCCAGAAACTGCACCTACAGGAGCTGTTTAACCTGTAGAAGAGGCTGCTCGACCACTAGCTGACTACAACCGTCCAGATCAGTTCTACACCAACAGATCAACCATTCGTCCCCCTGCTATTCAGAGAGGCGATTTCGAGCTCAAGCCGCAGTACTACACCCTTGTGGGACAGATACCTTACTATGGGCTGTCCAGTGAGCATCCCATGGACCATCTGGAGAGGTTCAAGGATCTCATATCTGCTATCAAAGCCAATGGTTTCCCTGTGGACTACCTTCTCTGTAAGCTCTTCAAACACTCTTTATCTGGAGGAGCTTTACAGTGGCTTAAGCAGCTACCACCAGGATCTCTTACATCCTGGAGCGACATCAAAAAAGCGTTTCTGCGTAACTTCTTTGATGATGCGCGCGCTGAAGACTTAAGGAGGAAGATTGCCAGATTTAATCAGGAGTCTGGAGAGTCATTCAAGGATACCTGGATCAGATTCAAGTCTTACCAGCGAGACTGCCCACACCACGGATTCAACAAAGTGCAGCTGCTCTGCACTTTCTTCAGAGGCATCACACTGAAATATCAGATGGCTCTAGACACTGCGAGTGAAGGCAACTTCACCACAAGGAATCCTGAAGATGCTGAGAAGCTAATAGACAACCTAGCGTCCAGCAACAGCACAAAGAACATTGTAAGAGCAAGATCTGCAGCGTTCCTTGGAAAGGAACAAATAAATGAGGTACAAGCTACACTTGACAATGTTCAGAAACTGCTAAACAAGCAAATCTGCTTAGTGGAGGATGCAGAAGCTGATGAAGAAGATGACTACATAGAAGCAGAAGTCAACTGGATCACTGGAACCGGATTTCAGAGATCTGAAAATCAAGGAAACAGAAACTTCGCAGTACAGAGAGGAAACTTCAACAGCAGCAACCCCAACAACAACAGGAGTTATTGAAACTCATCTTACATGAAGCCACCCACACTAACCCTAGAAGGAAAGCTAGAAGACATGCTCAGCAAAGTCCTTGAAAGCCAGCAGCAGTTAGAGGTGAACTTCAATGGAAAGATCGACGTTGTCTACACCACTTTGAACACAAAGCTTGATGCTTTGAGTACCCATGTGAAGAAACTAGAGACTCAAGTGATTCAGACAGGAGAAGCTGTTAAGAAGCAGGAAGCTTTAGGAAGAGGGACTGGAGAAGAAACAATAGGCCACAACGTCAGTGCTATCATAGATGATGATTTTTGGAGAGTGGTAAAGCAAGAGAAGCTGCAAGAGGGAGACTTCCAGATCGAGAGCATTGGCGGCAACCACTGGAATCGATCGATGTCATAATCACCACATTGATCGATGTACGCCAACACTAATCGATCTATGGAACAAGACAAGTATCGACCGATGGATCTTGAAGAATCCACCAATGAGTGCAATACCGTGAAGATACTTACTCACGAGGAGTTCGCAGCAAAGCACCCACATCCGCCCAGCCCTTACCACATCGACCGACTGGACAGACGTCCCAACGATCGACCGAATGATAGAGATATCGATCGACACACTCCAGAAGCTGTCGATCGATATTCAGTTATCACACGCCGAGTGCAATTTCCCAAGATAGATGTTGCACGACTTAATGCACTCCGGGAGCAATCTAAGCCTTCCAGAAACCCACCAACCGCCATAATGAAGAAATCCACGGATATTATTGATCCAATGGAGATAGAAAAGGAAAAAGATGGCAAAGTTCTCAGAAAAAGGAAAGAGAAGGTTCCTAAACACCTTAAAAGAGGAGTTAATGAGAAAGAGTTGGCAAGTTTCAGAACGAGAGTTCTAAGGATACCTACAGAGAAACCCTTTGAAGAAGCCTACTTTTCACACAGATTGTGGATGTTTTTCAGAGAAACTAAGGAGACAGAAGAAGACATCAAGAGGATGTTCAACCAATTCAGAGAAAGTATGAAGAGGAGGATCAAACTAGAGAAGAAGGGTGATCCAGGAAAGTTTGTTGTTCCTTGCTCAGTACAGGGGATCAACTTTCCACGTGCCCTATGTGACACAGGATCTGGACTTAGCATCTTACCCAAGGTGATAGCAGACCATCTAGGTCTGAAGATAGAGTATACTGAAGAATCGTTCATCTTTGTGGATTGTTCTCAGCAGAACACTGGAGGAATTGTGAGAAACCTTGAGGTTACCATAGGAGATGCCCTAATTCCAGTAGACTTCCATGTCTTGGACGTCAAGATAACCTTACCCACTTCTTTGCTACTTGGAAGAGCCTTCCTAGCCACAGTTGGAGCAGTCTGCAACCTTCAGACAAACAAACTGTGCCTAACACTAATCAACCCTACGGTCTACTATGATCAAGTACGAGTCATCAAGGTCCCTAAGAAGATCCAAGACGGCTCAGACCTTGTAGTTGTTTGCTATTGTGGAGATGAATACGACTCACAAGGCGAATACGAGACAGAGACCGCAGAATCGATCGATAGTAGCACTGTCTCATCGATCATCTCTGGTGAACCAACATCGATCGACTGCCACACATGGTCATCGATCAATTCACTATTCAATCAGATCGAGGAGGAGTTTCCAGAAGGTGATTTCGAAATAAACACGTGGGAGAACGACTACTACATCCCACCACATGCTGCAAACACTACTCATATTGAGGAGTATACTGATGATTACTGGGAGGAGAGAGCTATAGAATGTCAAAACCTTCGAAAAGATGAAGATCGACTTCTCCACCACAACCTCAGAATCACGACATCGATCAACGGGGCCTTCTCCCCATCGATCGATACTACTTGCCTCGCATCATTCGACAACACAGTCAACAACACGCGAGACGGAGACTACTCAATTGGGAGCTGCGCAAGCGACTACCAGTACGAGAGCTTCGCGGTCGAGACCGCCACACCAACACACATCACCCAACCCGAAGAAGTCTCATCGATCGACACGGCACCAGCACAATCGACCGATAGTCCTGAACAACCATCGACCGATTCAGAACCAGTGCCATTGACCGATACATACACCCAACCATCCCAGGTAACAAATACAAACGTACTTAATTTCAGTAATCTAATCCCGGATGAGTTTGGTATTTTCAGGGATTCACAAGGCTTTGCACGCTCAATGGATGGAAGAACACTCCACATATCCAGAGAAGACATTGCAGACGTCCTACAGTTAGCCAATGGATCCCAAAACCTATTCCAGCAACAACGCTACGGACCAGACCACCATTATCAGCACCGGGATGCAGACACAACAACCGAGCCAAAGGAAGCTGAGGATAACCATCTCAACAGAAAGGATCCATATCTTCAACAGAAATCGATCGATACAGAGTGTGTCGCATCGATCGATAAGTGTCCCGTATTCGGAAAGAGAGCCTTTCGATATGGAGTTCGAAAATTCTTTTGGGAGCAGAAAGATGAGTATGGGGTCTACAGAGACGAGAATGGCTTTGCTAGAGGAATAGATGGTGACGCCATCAGTATTTCTAAAGACGACATCAAGAAACTGCTCCAAAGACCTTCAATGGACGAGCGCTCTTACATCTGTCTACCCGAGCACGCTAGTTCATTTACAAGAAGAGAATTGGTGCAAGAAACCTACACCAAAGACGAGATCAACAAGATGTTCACCGGTTTACTTGGAGAACGCAAATGGGAAAAGCTCTCCATGGAAAAGAGTTTAGAAGAGGCCACAGACAAGCTTCGCAGTGAGATGAACTGGATGTTCAGTGCAGACCAAGGATTACTCAAGAAGGTTCAACGTCTTGAGCTGGAACTTGAAGATCTTCACAACGCACAGAACCATAGCCAGAAAAGATCAATATCGATCTACGGAGTAATATCCACATCGATCGATACGGAGCCCACACCATCGATCACTTACTCAAAACATGAGGTTGATGAGTCTCTTGGAGATATCTGGAAAGAATTGAAGAAAGCAGAAGCTCGTCTCAGCAGCAAACAAACCACAACCTGTGAACGTATCTTTCACAACCTAGCAGATCTAAGCATCTGCACAGAAGAGATGAAGAGATCTATCCGCCTTATCAATGAAGCACATGCAGATATGAACCCCGCTGCACCTTGCAATCCTTTTGGAGGATTGACTCATCTGAAAGCAGTTGAGAGGAAAATTGCTGATATACACTTCTTAGTAGACAAAGAAGTGGAGGAACTCGCACTACGCATAGATACTACGCAGCATGAGGCTGAGAAGTTCCAACGTCAACTTGATTATCAGGCTGCATCGATTGCATCGATCGACGAGCTCAACCTCAAATCGATCGATAGGCGATTGACTGAAATCGACGGCCAGATGAAGCTCTTTGCAGAGAAGCTTCACGAGAATCTGCAGAAGGAAAAATCGACCGATGAACAACATGTTGCATCGATCGATATACAGACTTCAGAGATCTGTACCAGAGCCGATTTGGATAAATTAGCTGATGAAGTCTACACAGAAATAACAAGCGTGGATGATTCAAAAGATAAACGTCTAGACCAAACGTATTTCCCGCTTGTTAACGAGGTTGGAAGCATGGAATCTAGCATATAAGGGATGCAGAAAGAAATTAAAGCCATTCAGAGGCAGCTTGCGAGCAGACCTGCACCCTTAGAATCGATCGACAGAACGTCCAACGCATCGATCGATGGACTTCAACAACCATCGACCAACATTTCAACAAAGGAGTCGATCAATACCAGCTCCATCTACGACAAGATGATCCAACGCCTTGATTCAATGCAAGCAGAGCTCAGTGATCTTTCAGAACATGCCTACAGAAAGCTAGGATGGCACGAGTTCAGCATTGAAGGTCATGAAGAAAGGATTCAAAGGATCACTGATGAGTTGATTGAGATAAAGAAGAAACGAACCAGAGAATATGAAGCCACAAGAAGCCTATTTAACGCATGGTTCGGCGAGAAGAAAGATACAGAGGATACTTGTTTCTCAACAAGTACCTGGACTTCATCTCAGTATCTCATTCCATCCAAAGTCAAGCCAGATGACTATAATCAAAGCGCTGAGTGGGAGGCAACCCACTGTTAGGTAGTTTTTCAATTTATTTTACCTTTAGGATTTTATTTTTCGTATTTATTTTTCTTTGCAGTTACAACTAGACGATTGCCAATGGAATCGACCGACATGACACAGTCGATATCGATCGACATGAACCAATAAGAAGCGATCGACGAAGGCGACTCAACATCGATCGATACGCATTGCGGTCAGGTATATCGTTCTAAATCTTTTTGATATCAGTGTACTTTATTATTGCCTATGCCTTCACTGGACTGGTTATACACTGGGGACAGTGTATGATTTAAGTCTGGGGGGATTATTACTGATGCTGTTTACCTTTTGATTTCATTCAAAAATGTTTTCAAAATGGTTTTTATTGAGTCAAGAAAGGGATAATGATAATTTAAATTTTCACTTTTTATCTAACCAATCTTTTAGGCACCATTCTTAGATTTGTTGATGCAGAATGTACTATAGATGCTAAAGTTGATCACAGTCAGCTATGACAACACTTTCATTGATTGTCTGGAGGAACCAAAGCTGATTTCCAACCTAACCTGACAATTCTTTGCTTGTCTTGGGGCTTGGTATACATGGGATCGGATGCTTCAAACAAGTCTGGAAGATAAAAGCCTTGTGTAGATAGTTTTATCACCCTCTCTCTTTCATTTTCAAAATTAGATTTAATTTTATACTTATATTCAAAAAAAAAAAAATTTCGAAAATTATCCTTAATTTATGTTCTAGGATTAGTTAGTTATTAACTAGGAAGGAATTCTCGGTTACCCCCCTCAAGACTTGATTCATAAGAATTCTATAGGTAAAGGGTTCGAACAGGGCTTGGTGGTTACCCCCTTCAAGACTTGCTTCGCAATGAATCCTAGGATATAGGTCAAAAAGAAGTGAACAGGACTTGGTGGCTGCAACCATTAAGGCTTGATTCATGGAAACCTGTCCAATCTTGGTCAATGTCTTGCAAATGAAGCAGATTTGACTAAGAGAAAAATAGTAGAGAGAGAGGATAGGAACTAATTTTTACCTGCAGGTCCAGATACTTGTTTGGGCAACCTTGCATCCTGTGATCGATACTCCCAAGGTAAAGCCTGCACCTTTATTTTTATGTACAGAAATGAAATCAGTAGAGGGGTTAGTCAGACATGATTGCTAAGTTGTTGGCTAGATGATCAAGGTTGTTTAATTAGGATATTGCATGATGTGCTTCTGTTATTAACAGACTCTTAGATGTGGTTTGCAACAAAGTAGAGGTTATGATTCTAAGTTTGAATTTGATTTAGTCTCTGCTTTTCAAAACCTCTTTCATAAAGACTGCCTGTGTTTGCTTGAGGACAAGCAAAAGGTTAACTCTGGGGGAGTTGATATACCATGGATTTTACTCGTTTTTACCCATGGTATATGAGTGTTTTTACTACTATTATCTATGTTTTGGAGTCTATTAGGTATGTTTTCAGGTTCAGAAGCATTTTGGAGAAAAGTGATGTTTTAGGTGCCTTTTTGGAGCTTAAAGAAGAGTTCACCCGTGATCAAGACCAGAGGTCGACACCAGAGTTACACATTGATCGATGCACACTCTGTGCAATCGATCGACACACATTTACCCGAAGGACGATACATCGAGACTATAATCGATCGATGTACACCCTGTACCATCGATCGATACTGAGGCGGCAGAAAGACAAGTTGGATCTGGCCGAACTTGAAGCCCAAGATATCACAATTTACAAGAATGCCCATGACGAGTTTTTTAACCTAATGAACTCATATATTTATATGCCTAAGTTTTTATAAGTTATAGACAAGCTTTTTACACAATATACAGAATACAAAGTTCTATTCAAGTTTCTACTTCTACTTATTTTCTTTTCAGTTCTTTATTGTTAACAAAGGTTATAGAATTCTAAACCTAGAGGAGGGATCCAAAGATATTTGTTATTGGAACCTAAGTGTTCACCCTCTAATAGGTTTATGAACTTCTATTATTACCTTGTTGCTATGAACTACTTAGCCATGTCTGAGTAGATTCATTTGTTAGATTTAGGGTTTAAATAGGATATGAGGGATTAGCCCCAACCTATAATTGCTATAGTTGTGATATTTATTGTTAGGATTGTTCACTAATGCTTTTTCTAGCTTAGCTACCTAGAACATGAACTTGAATTGCATTGTTCATTACATGCAATACCTGACAACATCCTAAACATGCTAAGACCCTCTTAAGATATGCGAAAGCTGATCTAAGATCATGGTGAGCATTGTATCAACTCGCGCATAAAGTTTGCTTAGAGCCGTATCGATCGATACTCCTATAGAGTAATCGATCGACGTAGCTAGAGGTGTATCGGTCGATATTCCTATCGAAACATCGATCGATACCATCGGCAGAGTAGCCGACCGCAACACCATTTAGCATCTAAGTAATATATGGTCTAAATAATGCGAGAGCTGATGGATTCATTTAATAAGTGTTGAGCTCTGACATATCATGCAAGCAACTTGTTAGCCTTTATAGTATTTATAATCTTGAGTTCCTGAATACTTACCCTGAATCTAACTACTTTTCTTTAACTGTTTCAAAACCAAATCCTTTCAACTGAGTAATCTTATTCTTACTCAGCAAACCTGCACTTTACTTTAAACTATTTTCAACCTAGCATAGTCATTAAGATTGCATCTTATTTGTACACTAGCTCTCTGTGGATTCGATCCCTAAGTACTACAACTGAACCTCTTATTTGAGAGAGTAAAGTCACTCCTTAGGGTAATTTGAGTGGTATCAATGGGCTAAAACTCATTTGGAGAATACTATCAGCAAAGTCTTTAAGGAGTCAGTGGGTTCATAAGTTATGACTCTGCTCAATAAGAACAACTTCTGGGAAGTGAATGATAAGAGCCAGATGGGATCTTGGATGTGGAAGAAGATTCTAAAGCTTCGAGATAAGGCCAGAGATTTCTAAAAGGTGGAGGTAGGTGACGGAAAAACCACTTTTTCTGGAATGATCCTTGGTCTGAGTTGGGGGTAATGTCAAAGTTGTTAGGAGACAGAGGTGTTATTGATATGGGCATCAGAAGATCTGCAACAGTGGAAGAAGCTTTATTTGCGAATAGAAGAAGGAGAACTCATCGAACACAGCTGCTTAATCAAGTTGAAGAGGAGTTGAGTCTCTTGAGAAGGAAACATGACCCGGGGAAAAGTGATGTTACGTTATGGAAAAGCAAAGCTGGTTATAAGTCTCAATTCTCTTCAAAAGAGACCTGGTACCTTATGAGAAAAGACAAAGAAGAATGCAGCTGGGTTAGAGGGGTGTGGTTCTCGAAAGACACTCCTAAATTTGCTTTCATCACTTGGTTAGCAATGCTGGATCGTCTTTCAACCATGGACAGAGTGTCACGATGGATAAATGGGGTGGATCAAAAGTGTGTGCTCTGCAACTCCTTCTCGGAGACGCGAGATCACATGTTCTTTGGCTGCTCATTCTCGTCTGAAGTGTGGGAGTACCTCACTAAAGGGATTCTTAAACAATCTTACTCTCCTCAGTGGCTTGAGGTAAAGAAGATCATTTCGGAAAAGACTATGGCTGTGGAGAAAGAGTACTGTGTCAGATATTCAATGCAATGCGCCATACATGCGTTGTGGCGTGAGAGAAATAAAAGGAAGCATGGGGAGCCTCACACACATGTCCACGTATTTAAGAAGATTGTGGAAAAGAGTATAAGAAACAGACTTAGCTTGAACAGCAAGAATGGTCCAAAGAAGTTTAGGGGAACTCTTTCTTTTTGGTTTGGAAGTAGAGAGTAGAAATAGCATGAGAAAAACAAAGATTAAAATCTGACACACTCTGATGTAAAACAGTATTTTGATGAATACCAATTTAACATTCATTCAAAAAAAAAGCGTTTAAAGTCGTTATTACAATTAGTAAATAATTAAATTAGATTTTTTAATATATAGTTACCCATAAGTCATAAACAAATTTCATTAATTTGATAATCATCATTAACTAAAAAAAATTTATATTATGTTAGCCAAAAATATTTTACATCATAATATTTTAAAAATAAATATAAATAATGTATATAACTTTATGTATATAAATGTCTTTAAGTTTATTTTACATGATAAAAGATATTTTATTAAAATAAAAAACTTTATCATATATATAAAAATTTAATATTTAATTAATTATTAAATATTTCAGGTTGAGTCATATTTTATGCTCATTATTAATCTTAATAGATAATGTTAGTGATAATATGGTTAATGAATATAAAAATATATATATTTAAATTAATATTTAGTCAATTATTAAATATTTAATTAATTATTAATCTTAATAGATAATGTTAGTGATAATATGGTTAATGAATATAAATAATATATATATTTGCTTTTTGTAAAAAATTTAATTCCGTTGACCACATGTATTTATATATTTTTGTTTTTTGTAAAAGAATTAAATTTTCTGTTGAACATATATATATTTGTTGTTTGTAAAAAAAATGAATTATGTTGACCAGTGCTGCCGTTTGGGCCTATTATAAATAATTATTGAGAAAATTGCCAATTGTGACTCAAAACATGATTTCAAATACAATAGTAAACCCAAACTTGAATCAATAGCAAAAGTAACCTAAAAGGGTATTGAAATTACAACTAACCCCTTGTGAACAAACAAAAAAAACGAATATTTGTTACGCTTCTACCCCACGTAAGTCGTCTGTACAGACGACTTTAAACTAAGTCGTCCAGACGACTTAAAACTAAGTCGTCTGGCTCTGTTGAGCTTAAAAATAATTTATAAATTAAAAAAAAAATGTTTGGACAAGTGAAAAATAAAAATCATGTAATTATTAACAGTTTTAAATGATGTAAATTAACATATAATAAAAATGAATAGTTTTCAACATAGATGAGTGAAAGTAGTTAATCATGATATTCTTTGGTTTTGAGGGTTTGAAAACATATGTTGTAGTATTGTATGTATTCTTAGGGTTAGATTTTGGAAAGCTTGGATTTTTTCTAAAATATATATTTTTTACTTATATGTCTTTATTTCTGTGTATAGTTAACACTTTTTAAGTTTAATTTGATTTTTTAAAGTGTCTAGTTAGTTAATTAAGTTTAGGGGTTATGTTTAGGGAAAAGACGACTTAACTATAAGTCGTCTGTTGAATAATTAATGTAGACGACTTACATTTAAGTCGTCCAAACCGTACCGAACCTATAATTTAACAAAGTAATTTAAGCCTAACCGAATAATTTACCGGACATATAAATACATTTTTTTTCCCTTTTTCACAAATTTTGGAAACCCTAGCGCCGTTTCTCTCCTTAGGCGACAACGAAGGCGAAATCCATCTTCTCTGATTCTTTCCTTCTTCTTTTCTCGTCGATATTTGCAGATCTGTAACCGCTGGTGTCGTTATCTTCTCCTACCGTAAGTCATTCATCCATCCATCTTGTAATAAGAGTCCTTAGAAGACTTACTGGAAGTCGTGACGACTTAAGACTTCTTGGAAGTCGTCTTGGAAGTCGTCTGAGCAGTCTTCTCACTATATTTTACATGCAGTATTTGTATTTAGAATAGTTTGCTTGTTCTGATGCTTGTATTTGATTGTATTTGATTGTTTTGCAAGGAAAAATGGATTTACCAGAACTCCCGCGGAGGATATATACGTTTGGGAAAGAACCCACTGCAATGAAGAGCATTTCGTATCATACTGATAACTCGAAGTTGTTTGCTGCTCTAAGTGAAGGTCTAAGAGCTGACGAATACGAGGAGCTGAAGGAGTCGAAGTTGGGAGTGTTCATCAAGTTCAAGGAGCTGAATTTTAATTGGGCTTCAAGGCTGGTGCATTATATACTCGGTTTCCAGCTTAAGATCAAGAAGAAATATGAGCTCTGGTCTCTCGGTTGTGTAGAACCGATGAGGTTTTCACTGATAGAGTTTGAACACCTCACTGGTCTGAACTGCGCGGACATGAAGGACCTCGAAAATCCAAGGTGTGAGGTTACGAAAGAGATGGCTGCTTTCTGGGACAAGATGGGTGTTCATATCGAGGCTGGGCCAAATGTTGATCAGATAATAGGAGCATTTAAGAGATGCCAAGAGTGGTCGCGGGAAGATCGCATACGGCTCGGATACCTTGCTATCTTAGCCGGATTCATTGAAGGGAGAAAGTTCTCAACCCCTATACGTGCTAGTCTTGCAAAGCTAGTGATGGATTTAGAAAAATTTGAGAATAATCCTTGGGGGAGAGTGGCGTTCAAGGTGCTGATAGCTTCTGTGAAGGCAGCAAATTTGGAAGCAAATTCATACACTGTTGATGGCTTTATTCAAGTTCTTCAGGTGTGGGTGTACAACTTCCTGCCAGATTTAGGTGCAAATTTTGGGAATCCCCAACCAAACAGGCCGACTCCACCGTTGCTGGCTTACAAGGGTGGCAAAGGACGCCGATGTTTTAAAGAGGCCATCTTGAGGCAGGTATATAAACTTCAGTCCCTAAAACTTCGCAGACGACTTAAATTTAAGTCGGCTGGAAAGTCGTCCAGAAAATGCTTACTTTAATTTAAGTCGGTTATCCAGAAAATGCTTCACAGACGACTTTAATTTAAGTCGGCTGGAAAGTCGTCCAGAAAATCACAGACAACTAAAATTTAAGTCGTCCAGAAAAGTCGTCTGTGAAGTCTTTTCTAGACGACTTTTCTGGACGACTTAAATTTAAGTCGTCTGTGAAGCATTTTCTGGACGACTTTCCAGCCGACTTAAATTAAAGTCGTCTGTGAAGTAGTAGGGACTGAAGTTTATGCATTTTTGCAGACTAAGGTGATCAACTTTATTGAGAAGGACTTTGGTGAAATGTTTCCACGTTGGGAGTTTGATGCAGAGGACTCGGCCGCGGATAACATAATCAAAGTTATGTTTAATTCGAATCCTAAATGGAAGTGGACCATGGATTGCTGGGAAGTCAATCAGATGAATGAAGTGATTGCAGCGGAGACTTTGAGTGGTTTGAAGGAAGATAGTGGAAGGCCTCGGAAAAAAGCTTGTAAAGGGGGTCTCAAGGAGGCTTGCAATGAGGCTCCTGTAGAGGCACCTAAAGATGAGACTGAAAAAAGCTGTTCTGGGATGTGCCTTAAGGAGATTAAGTTGCTGAGTGATAGGTTGGAAGCTGTAGAGAAGATGGTTGGAATCACCAAAAACCGAACTTCTGGCTCGCCGAAACCACCTTTGCACGAACAAGGGGTTAGTACCATAACCTCTTCCAAAATCACAGAGCAGAGAGTCACTAGGCAAAGTGATATGAATAAGAACTGATGTGCTTTGTTTGTTGTGTGTGCTTGGTTGAACCTTTGTTGATTTGTTTCTTTTTTTATGTATGTATGGATTTTGTTTGATTTGTTTGATTTGTTTGATTTGTATGTATGGATTTGGTCAATGATTTTTAAACCCGTCTTGTACATCCAAATTTCAGAGTGAAAGTGTGAATGGAGCGAACGAGTCAACCCGTCTTGAGGCTCCAAAGGCGAAAGCTCCACAGAAGTATGCGATTCCACAGCTGCATGATTCTCCAGCAACGAGTGAACTTAGCGTTCTTGTATTGGACAAACGAGTACCCACTGCTTCAGACATAAGGCAGAATCTCAGAAGGCAGACAAAGAAGGATAAAATGATTGCACAGGTCCATGAAAAGATTGACCGAGAGAGGAAACTTGCTCCTTCACAGCAAACTCCTTTTAAGGGAAACAGCACTGTCAAACATATCATTCGAAACAAAAAGGTTGGACAAGCATATGATCCTTTTGCCTTCGCTAACAAGAAGATGTCGGAGGTGCTCACAGCCTGGTTGAAACTTGATCCGTAAGTGAGAAAATGTCCCATAATAGCTTGCTTTGTGCTATAAAATGATTGCGCTTATCTACATTATGTGTGTGCAGTTATTTCAAAACACGTTTGGATAAGAAACCACGTCTATGTCCAAGTCGGTTCTATTCCACACTCCGAACCTCCTTAGCATGGCTGGACGACAGAGTAAGTTTTCTGCTATTTACTTTAGAGAGCTAATGGACAGCTTAACAGACAACTTAATTATAAGTCGTCTGTTAGGTCATCTATACAGACGACCTAACAGACGACTTATGTTTTAGTCGTCTTTAAGTCATCTGTTTAGATGACCTAACAGACGACTTAATTATAAGTCGTCCTATAAATCATCTGTTTAGATGACCTAACAGACGACTTAATGATAAGTCGTCCTATAGGTCATCTACCTAACAGACGACTTATCTTTAACTCGTCCGTAATGTCTTCTATCACTGACTTGTCTTGTTTTATATGCAGCATATGGATGCTTTTATTTATTTACTGAGGCAACGGTACCAAAAAAATCCATCGCATTTCAGGAGCGACAGAATGTGCTTTCTTGACCATACTTTTGCTCAGCATTGGACGTACAAGTACCCGGAATTTAAGGCAGGCAAGCCCAATGTCAATGGTTTAGGAAGAAAGCTTCCTGGTGGGGCGTTGGATTATTATGGAGGCAACTTACCATCATGGTGCAAATCTGGGAAGGTTTGGGGGACTGATGTGGATGATATTTATGCGCCACTCAACTACAAAAACAACCATTGGGTTGCTATGTGGATATCGATCCCAAAGAGGCACATAGTCGTGTGGGACAGCATTGTCGGACATATCAGAGATCGAGAACTCGAAGTGTTAGTGGAGCTTTTTGTCAACATGATCCCTTACCTGCTTGTTAAGTACGCTGCCTCGGATGAAGAACGTTTCAAGTTGTCTCTGGAGCCATACACATATGAGAGTCCAACCGTTGGAGTACCTCAGTGCCGAGGTGGTGATTGTGGTTTGTTCACTCTCAAGTACATTGAATGTCATGCTCTTGGGTTTCAATTTCGTCCAGATTTGTTGTGTCATAAGAACTCAAAGGCGATCAGGGAGAAGATGGCGGTGGAGATATCTAAGGAGCTTCCTAATTTCCATTCTACAGAGAACGAAGACATTTTCCACCTTTGATGATGATGTACTTGACTCAGGATAGAATGTAGTATTTTTGTATAAGGAAACGTAACAGGGTCAGGATAGGAGGTAGTATTTTTTGTAACCTATCCTCCTACCAAACAATTATGCTTTTGTATAAGGAAACGTAACTTGCCTTTTTCATGCTTGTCCTTTTCATACCATACTATCTGGACTTCTGGACGACTTAACAGAAGGTCGTCTGGACTTCTGGACGACTTAACTTGAAGGTCGTCTGGACTTCTGGACGACTTATAGTTTTGAGTCTTCTTAAAGAAAAAACTCTGGACGACTAAATGGACGACCTTCGGGACGACTTAAATGAAGGTCGTCTGGAAGTCTAAACAGTGGACGACTTAAAACAGTTACCAATGTTAGCACCTCTTTCTTAACCAATCACATTTAATTGCACCACACACGCGAAGAGTTGCCTTCGTTGGAAACTGATCTCACGCGTAAGGTCGCAATCATTCTCTGACAACTTCTTGGGACGGTTGCGATACTATCTATAAATAACCATCAACCCTCGCCTCAATACAGTAAGGAAGACTAAAGGCTGAAGAAGAAGAAGAAGAAATTCCTCTCAAACTCCGAAAGTAAGAAATCTCGACCTATTATACGACTTTAGTTATCATCATTACGCCATACTTGTTCTGATGTGATTTATGCTGCTAGGTTTAAAATGTCTGGATCGATCGACCTCAAGAGGAAGCGTCCGATGGAGGAAGACTACGGCAAAACCCCGGAAGAGGGTTACGCTCAAGGAGAGGCTGCTGCAACGGAGGGACTGAAGTTTATGCATTTTTGCAGACTAAGGTGATCAACTTTATTGAGAAGGACTTTGGTGAAATGTTTCCACGTTGGGAGTTTGATGCAGAGGACTCGGCCGCGGATAACATAATCAAAGTTATGTTTAATTCGAATCCTAAATGGAAGTGGACCATGGATTGCTGGGAAGTCAATCAGATGAATGAAGTGATTGCAGCGGAGACTTTGAGTGGTTTGAAGGAAGATAGTGGAAGGCCTCGGAAAAAAGCTTGTAAAGGGGGTCTCAAGGAGGCTTGCAAGGAGGCTCCTGTAGAGGCACCTAAAGATGAGACTGAAAAAAGCTGTTCTGGGATGTGCCTTAAGGAGATTAAGTTGCTGAGTGATAGGTTGGAAGCTGTAGAGAAGATGGTTGGAATCACCAAAAACCGAACTTCTGGCTCGCCGAAACCACCTTTGCACGAACAAGGGGTTAGTACCATAACCTCTTCCAAAATCACAGAGCAGAGAGTCACTAGGCAAAGTGATATGAATAAGAACTGATGTGCTTTGTTTGTTGTGTGTGCTTGGTTGAACCTTTGTTGATTTGTTTCTTTTTTTATGTATGTATGGATTTTGTTTGATTTGTTTGATTTGTTTGATTTGTATGTATGGATTTGGTCAATGATTTTTAAACCCGTCTTGTACATCCAAATTTCAGAGTGAAAGTGTGAATGGAGCGAACGAGTCAACCCGTCTTGAGGCTCCAAAGGCGAAAGCTCCACAGAAGTATGCGATTCCACAGCTGCATGATTCTCCAGCAACGAGTGAACTTAGCGTTCTTGTATTGGACAAACGAGTACCCACTGCTTCAGACATAAGGCAGAATCTCAGAAGGCAGACAAAGAAGGATAAAATGATTGCACAGGTCCATGAAAAGATTGACCGAGAGAGGAAACTTGCTCCTTCACAGCAAACTCCTTTTAAGGGAAACAGCACTGTCAAACATATCATTCGAAACAAAAAGGTTGGACAAGCATATGATCCTTTTGCCTTCGCTAACAAGAAGATGTCGGAGGTGCTCACAGCCTGGTTGAAACTTGATCCGTAAGTGAGAAAATGTCCCATAATAGCTTGCTTTGTGCTATAAAATGATTGCGCTTATCTACATTATGTGTGTGCAGTTATTTCAAAACACGTTTGGATAAGAAACCACGTCTATGTCCAAGTCGGTTCTATTCCACACTCCGAACCTCCTTAGCATGGCTGGACGACAGAGTAAGTTTTCTGCTATTTACTTTAGAGAGCTAATGGACAACTTAACAGACGACTTAATTATAAGTCGTCTGTTAGGTCATCTATACAGACGACCTAACAGACGACTTATGTTTTAGTCGTCTTTAAGTCATCTGTTTAGATGACCTAACAGACGACTTAATTATAAGTCGTCCTATAAGTCATCTGTTTAGATGACCTAACAGACGACTTAATGATAAGTCGTCCTATAGGTCATCTACCTAACAGACGACTTATCTTTAACTCGTCCGTAATGTCTTCTATCACTGACTTGTCTTGTTTTATATGCAGCATATGGATGCTTTTATTTATTTACTGAGGCAACGGTACCAAAAAAATCCATCGCATTTCAGGAGCGACAGAATGTGCTTTCTTGACCATACTTTTGCTCAGCATTGGACGTACAAGTACCCGGAATTTAAGGCAGGCAAGCCCAATGTCAATGGTTTAGGAAGAAAGCTTCCTGGTGGGGCGTTGGATTATTATGGAGGCAACTTACCATCATGGTGCAAATCTGGGAAGGTTTGGGGGACTGATGTGGATGATATTTATGCGCCACTCAACTACAAAAACAACCATTGGGTTGCTATGTGGATATCGATCCCAAAGAGGCACATAGTCGTGTGGGACAGCATTGTCGGACATATCAGAGATCGAGAACTCGAAGTGTTAGTGGAGCCTTTTGTCAACATGATCCCTTACCTGCTTGTTAAGTACGCTGCCTCGGATGAAGAACGTTTCAAGTTGTCTCTGGAGCCATACACATATTAGAGTCCAACCGTTGGAGTACCTCAGTGCCGAGGTGGTGATTGTGGTTTGTTCACTCTCAAGTACATTGAATGTCATGCTCTTGGGTTTCAATTTCGTCCAGATTTGTTGTGTCATAAGAACTCAAAGGCGATCAGGGAGAAGATGGCGGTGGAGATATCTAAGGAGCTTCCTAATTTCCATTCTACAGAGAACGAAGACATTTTCCACCTTTGATGATGATGTACTTGACTCAGGATAGAATGTAGTATTTTTGTATAAGGAAACGTAACAGGGTCAGGATAGGAGGTAGTATTTTTTGTAACCTATCCTCCTACCAAACAATTATGCTTTTGTATAAGGAAACGTAACTTGCCTTTTTCATGCTTGTCCTTTTCATACCATACTATCTGGACTTCTGGACGACTTAACAGAAGGTCGTCTGGACTTCTGGACGACTTAACTTGAAGGTCGTCTGGACTTCTGGACGACTTATAGTTTTGAGTCTTCTTAAAGAAAAAACTCTGGACGACTAAATGGACGACCTTCGGGACGACTTAAATGAAGGTCGTCTGGAAGTCTAAACAGTGGACGACTTAAAACAGTTACCAATGTTAGCACCTCTTTCTTAACCAATCACATTTAATTGCACCACACACGCGAAGAGTTGCCTTCGTTGGAAACTGATCTCACGCGTAAGGTCGCAATCATTCTCTGACAACTTCTTGGGACGGTTGCGATACTATCTATAAATAACCATCAACCCTCGCCTCAATACAGTAAGGAAGACTAAAGGCTGAAGAAGAAGAAGAAGAAATTCCTCTCAAACTCCGAAAGTAAGAAATCTCGACCTATTATACGACTTTAGTTATCATCATTACGCCATACTTGTTCTGATGTGATTTATGCTGCTAGGTTTAAAATGTCTGGATCGATCGACCTCAAGAGGAAGCGTCCGATGGAGGAAGACTACGGCAAAACCCCGGAAGAGGGTTACGCTCAAGGAGAGGCTGGACGACTAACTTGAAGGTCTTCTTGAATAAAAAACTCTGGACGACTAAATGGACGACCTTCTGGACGACTTAAATGAAGGTCGTCTGGAAGACTAAACCTCGTCATTCTTACATTGTGGTTTCGTATGGCCAGGTTCCTTGCACACAGAGCATCTATAAGCTCTGTGTTGCTTCCTGGGTTTACGTCCTCTCATCCTGGATAGCTCCAACCAGGATTGCCATCTTGATTTCTTCTGTCTTCCCCGACCACGCTTTACTTCCGGAGGAAGGCATGTGCGTTCCTCAACTTGTTGTCCATTACAAGGATATATATTCTCTGAGTATCCTGCAAACAGAAAATCCTTTGAGTACACTGGAGATACAAGTGTGTTGATATGCAAACCGACAGATTCTCCAGCAGCTATAGCATGAGAGCAAGGTATTTTCTCCACTGCATAGACACCACAATCACATTTCCCATGTTCCAAATCAACCACACAGTCCATTCTGCCACCTTTCACAAAGAATTGCCATCCGCCAATTGGTTGTACCGTCATCGTATCTGCTATCTCCGATCGAACAGCAAGCAAGTGTTCAACACCCCGACTATGTTGAGTAGTGAGACTCAAAGCATCTTCTCTCCTTTTCCAAAACCACTTTCCTAGCTTCTCCCTTATGAACTCCAACAGGAACTGAATCGGAAATCCTCTAGCTCGCTTCAGTGCGGAATTAATAGATTCAGCGATGTTGCTTGTTTTTATGTTGTACCTGTCCCCCTGGCAATGAACCCTTGACCATAGGCTGACGTCGGCATCCTCCAAATATGTTGCAAGGTCCGGATTTGCACTCCGTATCTCATCCATGTACCGGTCAAAATCTGAAACCGTATGAGCATAAGCAGCACCTTTCACCAAGTACAAGAGATGTTTCCCTTTAAATTTTTTGACAATGTTTTCTTGAAGGTGATAATAACATATTCCTCGGGTTGCCCAAGGAAACACCTTGTCACACGCATTTTTAATGGCCAAGTGCCGGTCGGAGACTATCACTAGAGGCTGGTCATCAGATACACAAATAGCCAATTTTGTGAAAAACCATTCCCAAGAAGGTGCATCTTCAGCATCTACGATCCCAAAAGCCAATGGAAATATCTGAAAATTCCCATCTTGTGCGGTTGCAACTAGCATAACACCTCCATACTTCCCACTTAGGTGAGTCCCATCCACCACAATGACCCTTCTCTGATATCTAAAACCTTTGATAGAAGCTCCAAAAGAGAGAAATAGATACTTAAATCTATTCATAGAATCAAGTTCTATAGCCGTGATAGAATCGGGATTTGCTAAGGAGATTTGCTCGAGATATGATGGCAGACGCGAATACCCATCTTCTGCTGTTCCTCTCACCAATGTTTGTGCATATAAAAGTGCTCTGTATGAAGTGGTGTAATCAAGATTCATGCTAAACATCTTCTTCATTGCAATAGTGATATGCTGCGGATTCAACCCATCAATGATTCCAACACGATCAATGAAAAACCTACCAACATACTTAGGAGTACAGTGTCTCCGCTGAGCGATTCGATCTCCCACTGAACATGTATGTTTTTCCACATACTTTGTTACCCAAAACGTTTCTGTCCCATGTTTCACACTTGCTCTGACCTTCCATTCACAACCACTAACCGGACATGTTGTCACAAGGAGAGTTTTCGTTGACTTGTATATTCTGAAGGTGAACTTAAGCCTCACTGCTGTCAACCTCAGTTCTGAAAGCAGTGCATCCTTGCTACCAAAACTCTGGTTGACATAGATATTGTTACCATTCGATCTTCCACCTTCCTGTTTTAATTCTTCAAAACATATATCATCTTCTTCATCCTCATCTTCAACCTTTCCATAAACACTGTAATCCTCACCATTCTTGTCCGCTTCAGTTTTAATAGAGATATCACCATCCTCCTCCCCATCATCCTCCTCCCCATCGTCATCCTGCCCATCATCCTCCCCATCATCCTCCCCATCATCCTCCTCCCCATCATGATTTTCATCTTCAACCAAATTATCATCATCCTCTTCAAAACATTCATCAGCTTCATCATCTGAAACCATTTGCACCTTGCTACGGCTTGATACACAAAGCCGTACACTATGCGTTTTGGTTATCTCGAGCAAGTTTCTAACTTGTCTATCACTTGTAACATGAATAGGAAGGGTGTCTGGAGCCATCATCATTTCTGCTGGTAATGAGTAGGTTATCTCCACAGATTCTGTACTCATGTCCAGGTTAAAATCTTCTAGAGCCATTGCAAGAAGTTCCGCATGCGTCGAACCTTCACTCAAAAAAAACATTCTCGCTCCTTTTGCATTATCAACCACAAAATCCCAACAGCAATCTTTTAACAACCATTCCCCATACACTGCATGTAACTGACGCATCATCTGCAAAAATTCAAAATAAAACACATTAGTAAACATAGAAGACGACTAAACAGTAAGTGACGACTAGACGACTAAACATTAAGGCAGACGACTAAACAGTAAGTCGTCTAGACGACTAAACAAAGTCGACTAAAAAGTAAGTCTTCTAGACGACTAACAGTAAGTCGTCTAGACGACTAAACAGTAAGTTGTCTAGACAACTAAACAGTAAGTCGTCCAAACAGGTCATTTTTGCAATTGAATTTTAATTAGGACGACTTACCATTAAGTCGTCGTAAGTCGTCTAAACAGTAAGTCGTCCAAGGAAGTCGTCTAGGATAAACGGGTTAGGTTTGCATTTGAACTAATTGTGTCAGATATTTGACTTTTCCTGGACGACTTACGGGTAAGTCGTCTCTGGGTAAACAAAAATTACAATATTTAATTGAAGCTAGACGACTTAAT
This sequence comes from Brassica juncea, assembly GCA_018703725.1. Classification (NCBI taxonomy): domain Eukaryota; kingdom Viridiplantae; phylum Streptophyta; class Magnoliopsida; order Brassicales; family Brassicaceae; genus Brassica; species Brassica juncea. Next base: position 19,004,868 of record CM031936.1, on the reverse strand, counting down.
TGTAGGTCTTCTACGGTTAGTTAACTTTACCCAGACGACTTTACGAAAGTCGTCCTGGCAGATGACTTAGGAGAAAGTCGTCCAAGATAACCAAGGTTTGACCAGATGACTTGGGACGACTTACCAGTAAATCTGGACGACTTTGCTTATCTTGGAAGACTTTCAACTAAGTCGTCTTCCAGGACGACTTCCCCGTAAGTCGTCTGAGATAAGTTAAATATTTAAGTTTTATTTTCCAATTGCAAAAGTAACCAAGGACGACGTACAGTTAAGTCGTCTAGATTTAATAAAATTTGAAATTTTTGTTTTCCTTGGGACGACTTACCATTAAGTCGTCCAGAAAAAGTCAAATATCTGACACAATTCGGTCAAATGCAAAATTAACCCGTTTATTCTAGACGACTTACTGGTAAGTCGTCTAGGGTATTCTCACGATTTTTTTTTAAAGAACAAAGCCGGACGACTTTAGTTAAGTCGTCCGTTGGACCAGAAGACTTACGGGTAAGTCTTCTACGCGAACAGTTCTGGAAAAAAATTCAATTTCTTACCTTAAACTAGTGAGATGACTTCCTTAGCACACAGAGTCTTCTCCAACCACCCAGAACCTCAAACGAAAGTAACCCACGTTGAATAGTATGCTTCAATAGCTCTATCAACCATAAAAAGTTTTGAATCAAAAGCTTGAGTTTTTTGGATGAATATTGAGGCAAAGTGAGAGAGAAGTTGTTTTTAGTTCATAACAATTGAGAAAGAGAGAGTGTAA